>CAEGAE010037088.1:0-26757 GCA_903067095.1 Girardinus metallicus
GTGGGAGGAAGCCGGAGAACCCGGAGAGAACCCACGCATGCACAGGGAGAACATGCAAACTCCATGCAGAAAGACCCAGGGCCGGGAATCGAACCCAGAACCTTCTTGCTGCAAGGCAACAGCTCTAACAACTGCTCCACAGTGCAGCCCCGAAATGGAAATGTGATGTCTTTTTGAGAATTTTTTTAAATGTATATATTTCTGATTTGGCTAAAGAAAACATGTACTAAAATACAAAAAAAAATCAGGCTATGGTTTTTATAAGGTTATAATTCATTTTCAAAAAGGGAAAGATTGAAATATAAATCTTAAAAGCTCTGCATGTAGACACAACTCAGGGTTGCCTAATTGGGTTGAGTCTTATTATTCTTGAATTAATTTCAAACATATTCCTCTGAAACTGGGCAGATATTAGACTGGAAAAAGCAGAAAAAAATGCACAGAGACCTTCAGTGAGCCTGAATAAGTATTTAACAAGACCAGTATAAAAGATTACAAGAATGCCTGACTTATGGGAGCAAAGTCTGAAAAACCCCCGGCAAAGGGAAACGGCAAAATTATTCTGCTACTTGTTATGTAAGAAGATATTCTAAACTGTGTATTGGCGTGTCATGATTGCCAAAAGCTTCAACCAAAGAACTGCAGTTACTTATTACACTGCATTTTAACTTGGAGGAACATTACATAACACAACCTTTCTCCTGTAATTCTCTGTTTTCCAGTGGGACTTTGAAGCTGCAATTGCACAGTGGAGTAAACCAGCAGCAGAACCACAGGAGGGGGACAAGTTCCCGCTCCAAGACTGGCCAACAAACCCCAAACCTTTCAGTGTCTGCATTTGCTCGATGGCTGGACTACCGCAGAAGAGTCGGTGTTCTGCAAATGAGAGCAGCTCTGCTGTGAGCTAAACTTCAGTGCAAGCATATCTGATATAACTAGTTTGGAATTATTAAAAACAAAAGCAATCATTGACAGTTTTATGATTCAGTACGAATTGGAAAGCAACTTCACATGACCTGTTTTGAGATGCGATACAAACAAGTTCTGTCACTTCATAAACCTTACTGTGTTTGTTCTTGGGCCCATTCATAAACACACAGGTTCATTTTAATGCATTAAAATATCCTGGAAAGGTGAACTTCAGTAATTTGATCCAAGTATCCAAATTAGAAGTATTACAAACGGAGGGATATATTTCAACAGTCTATTTCCCTTATTTTTAATTGTGGTTTAGAGACACATTTGTAGTGGTAAATACAATCACCCTGGAGCTCCTGAGAACTTTAATCTTCTTTGAAGGATTACAGAGAACACCACCCCAATAAACAATATCTCTCCCCCCTACCACAGTGTAAGGTTATTGGGTCACATCCTGTATTTTGCTACTCATCCGGGTTATCAGGGCTGGACTGGAGGAAAGAGCAGATAAGGACAAGACTGGAAGGCCAGAGCTTGTTCGTCCTCTCCATTATTCATCAGCCCTTTCTGTCTGTCTTCTGGCTCAGGGGCTTTCTAAAAGACGAGAGAAAAACATACTTGGTCATTTATAACTGAGGGGACTTTATTAAGAGCTGATAACTACACAATACAGAGAGCAGAGAAAAGGTAGGAACCACACAGAACCCCTCCCTGTTACATTTCTGACAGTAACTTATCTGTACTAGGAAAAATAACTACCTAGATGTAACAAAGTAATTGCTGATATCAGCAATAGATGCTATTGTAACCCAACACCTCGTTCTTCTCAAAAACATGACCCAGAAGGTGAACTGGGTGAAAAATCTATATTGAGGATTCTTGGATGTCCATAAATAATTGAAACACTGCTATTAGGAGTTTAATTGTTTTTTTTTCATAGGTGATTTTTAACTAGTTCAAAACAGAGACTGGACCTCAAAGGAGTGAGATCCCACACCAAAATCAGTAGACATTGCTCAATCCCCGGGCCTCATCTCAGAGATGGGGCTAAAGCAAAACAAAATGTGCGTTGCACGCAAAAAAGGTGGAATTCTGTTTGGAAAAAATGGAGAAGGATCTGGATTAACACATTCAAAGGAGCAGCGGGGAGCAGGCCTCTCTGTTTTTCTTGGCTCGTGCGTCACTGTTCATCCAACTGAGGAGGACGTGGAAGATGTAGAGCTCATTTGAGCCTGCTGGACATTTTGTTCACCTTGCATGTTGGCTGGGAGAAGAGGAGGGCGTTGGGAAGATGTTCATAACACACCATTCCTGGAAAAGGGTCCACCCGGAGCAAATCAGAAACAAAGCACTCATGAATCAATACTTAGCTGTTGCTGAATAACTCAGAATGCAGAGTTATATAATGGTGAGTTGCTTTAAGACTTTGGTCAAAAATGCTGAAGATGAAAATGTGATGCAGAGTTAAATAGTGACTCTGGAAGATTTTAATTTAAAATGTCTCTGGCCTTGATCCCTTATGTAAGAATTTATGTTATTTTATGTTCAGAAATCACAAAAAAAAAAAATGTATAAGTAAGGATCTGAAGAAGTGGGTGCATTTGTATTTAGCTCCCTTTAGTCTCATATGTGTAGAAATAATTCAGTGCATTCAATTAGCTTCAGAAATCACCTTCTAATTAAAGAATGCGCACTTGTGTGTATTTTAGTCTAAAAAGTCCATCATTCTTAGAGGTTTGCCAAAGAATGATGGACATTTTCTGACAAATAGCATCAAACTGAGGAATGGCCAAGAGGACGATATTAACTCTGGAGGAGCTGCAGATATGCGTTTGAGGTCTAAGAATCTGTTGACAGGGCAACTAGCTGTGGGCTACAAATTTGACCTTTATGGAAGAGTGGCAATCATGAAACACTGTTTTTCTGTAATATTTGTTTGTGTTAAACATGTTGATGTTTATCATAAACATCCCCATCATGAGTTATGGTTGGTTTTCTTTAGCACATCCAGAAAAGTGAGTTAGAGTTGGTGAGAAGCTGGATAAAGCGCAATACAGACTAATCCAAAAAAGAAAATCTACTGAAAGAGTTTAGGTTGAGGACCACTTTCCAGCAAGACCACACCACGTATTGCTGCTAGATGTGCAACATTTAGATCAAAGCATAATCCGTGTGTTAGAATGGTCCAGTCAAGGTTCCTACTGAAATCCTTACCAATCCTTTCAAATGAAATGTAATGATTACGGAACTATTTTACCAAAAAGAATGAGAAAAAAGTTCAGTCTCTAGATGTGCAAAGCTAGTAGACTTAGCCCAAAAGAGTTGCAGCGGTAACAGCAGCAGGGTGGTTCTAGAAAAAACCCCAAATACACGCCATACTTTTCAGATCTTTGTTCGTGAAACGTTTGAAAACCACAAATCCTTCATACACTTTACAGTTCTTCATTTTCATGCATTGATTCTAGCTTATCTACACATAAAACGAGAAGCGTTACAAAATAAAAAGACAATCTAAATTTTATTGCTTTTTTTTTTTTTTGCGCATACTTGCATTAGATTCGCAAATAAAGCTTCGTTTATTTCAACAACAATGTCACGCATGATTTTCAACAGTCCTTTTTATCCAGTACTGTAACGCATGTTACAGTGAGTGAATGATCCCCCTGTTTTGACTGTACTAATATTTACTTTCTCCCGGCGATTGCGTGGTTATGCGTGATGTCATGATATGTCACTTCCTGCAGTCGCGCAGCCAGTTCAGTCCAGTTCGCTGCTGCTGTAGTAAAGAGCTTGGCTCTGTCTGAGAGCTGTCAACACACGGCGCTGCTATCTTCCTCCACTCCGGCTGGCTCTCTGCTGCTGTGGAAAACATTCTTCTATTAAACTCGGACCGCTTCACGTTTCAGCAACGGTTTCCTCCAGATAGCAGAGACTCTCCTCTCACTATGACACGAAGGTGATCTTCAGAGTTTCCAGGTGGTTCTGGGTGAGTGTGTTAATCTGAAATATGTTCGCGGGTTGCCGTCTGCATTACCACCATGTGTTATTTTCTCCGAAGCGCAGCTAAGGCTAAAGCGGCAGTGTTAGCTCAGCGATGAGTGTTCAGGTGTCTGCCTCATCCCCCTGGTGTGGCTGATGAACAGCTTGTGTTATTGAAACGGTGTTTCGTTTATGAGAGAATGAGACTGAGAAGTAGAAGAAGCATGGAAGAACACATGGACCAAGTAGAGGGCTAACATCTTAGCTTGGCTAGCATTAGCCAGCTAGCACGGTGTCTTCCAGTTCAGTGAGTCTCAAAGTTGATATCAGGACTCCAATGTTGGCCATAAAATGCCAAGTTGGGGTCTTGAAATCGCCCCACATTTCATTTGACTGATAAAACGCTAACATGTGAGCTTATTTTTCTTTTAAATGTCATTAGGTATTTTAGTAAACAACTAAGTAAATTACAGCCGTTCTGAAACTTGGGAATTTCTGATGATTTCAGTCTGCTTTTTAAAACTGTTCTACAAATTTGTGGCCCAAATTAGAATATTTGGCTAGTTTTCTGCCGTTTTTCTTTTTGGAGATTTAATGCTCTGGATAAACACTCAACGGCTTTCTTTTAATAGTTTTTAGTGTTAAAACGCTTTTTCAAGGATGTAAAATAGCAGCGATCAATATTGATCAGTTCAATTTTAATACTTGACTTGAAATGGAAAAATATAGCAGTAGTAATAGGTTGCTTTTGACATGGACACCAGCTTTTTCTGGTGTCAGAATTACATTTGCTTACGCATATAATTTTTTTTGCTGAATTTGATTTTGACCACATTAGGAAAGCGATTGTTAGGTTGTTTTAAACAGTTCTTCTCGTGTCAACCCTCTAACAGCAGCAAGGCTTTTTTTCCTTCATTGTTTTTTTTTTTTTTCATTGAAGGAACTTTTATGGGGTTCAAAAATAACTAATCTAGTGATTAAAAGGTGGATGGCAGCTTCAATTGAATTTCTGAATGTAACATAGCTGTTGTAAGATATTGAAGTGTTGTAGAGCTTTAGGTCCTTTGTATTTTTAGAATTGTTTAGAAATATTAGCAAACATTTTTTTTATTTTAAATTGTCTAAAGAAAAGGGCTTTTAAATGACGCCGGGATCATGCATGAATGTTGTGTTTTAAACTCAGATTTTTGGATTTCTCAATAATGTTTTTTTTATATTAAAACATATTGCATATTGAGTTTTTATTTTCAGTGAAATGTCCAGCAGATATTGCGTAATGCTTAAGTGGTGAAGATAAATGTTAATCCGTAAACTTTTCATGTTAAAAGTGTGCCCTTGGAAAGTCAGAATCTCGCATAGGAATCCCTCTGATAGGCACTAAATGAAATTGTCAGTTTTTCTTGGAACTACAAAGCGTGTGTGATTGGAGGATCTTGCTCTACAGGAATTTAAGATAATAGGTTTTTGGATGGAGAAAAAAAATCCAGCTGACGTCAGCCTACCAGAGTGGGGATGGATCTGCCAGGTTGTGAAATCACAAGTCCAGCAATTGAAGCAAAGATAGCAACCACTTATCATATCTGTTGTTATGGCAGATTTATACAGTGTCCATAAATGAACATAACCAGTATTGCAGTTCAATTGGATCTCTGTATTGCCCTTGTTCACTTGGTTTATTAGCAGTCGTTGAGTCCTGAGTCTTTGCCAGTCTTACTTTGTGGGTCAGATGTTTAAAAGATTAGGAACCACTGTTCAAATTTTCACTGAGACATGTTTCTACCTCATAGTGGTTTGTGACAATGATTCACTGCCAACATGCGCCTGCCTGGTGTCATGCTGCATATTTTTAAAGAGACTAAATGGAGAATAAACCTTGATAAGTTTGTTTCTTAAAACCATCTAGCAGATCTCACTGGTGTTGATTCAGATCTCAGTGGTGTCATTCATCTGTTTGGGTTCGTTATTGAACTGATGACTTGTTTCCAGGCTTGTAATTTCACAGTAGTTGTTCTGCAATAGAGGTCAACATTTGTTTAATCTTTCCATTGCTGTGACACAGATTCCGCCTCTACATTTGCTCTTAATACATCAACCAACTCTCCATTGAAGAAATATAATTATCTCACAAATCAAAAGCAGCTGCAAGAATATTTATGTAATAAAATATGCAAGAAAAAATAATTTTATACAACAAACAACTTGATTAGGATTACAGGCAGTTGAAACTGTTGAGCTGTAAACTCTGAAAAGAAGTAGATTAATTGTCAGTTTTAAAGGTTCATCATACTTAACCTACATCGATGACGCTTTAAATACAAAGAAATATTCCAGAATATTTGTTTCGACTATTAATAGTTTCAGAGTAGAAAGGGATTTTTTAAATGCTATTAAACAATTAAAAAGAAGCACAATATACATATGTTGCGTATTTGTTTATACCGTTTTCCTGATATGCCTGTTTAAAATAAATCAACAGAAAGGTGTCAGTCCAAGTCATTTTTTGTATATTTGCCAAGTTATGCTGCTGTGTTAATTATTAGTTTGAGGCAGTTTAATTTCAAGTTCCTTATTCATGTAACCATGTTACTGTTTTGGCAATATAGATTTGGGTGAGGTCCACTTCGGCTGCCCGATTATAAAAATCGTTGTAAACACCATTATTTTGGTTAGTAATCACAGTTATTTGAGACGCTGAATAATTGATGAAGTGATTATTGAAGTTATGAAACATCTAGACTTCTAATAAACAGGACCAAGTTATTCTGACAGATTTGCTCTCATTTTAGTGCAGCTACTGAAATATTCTGTGCATTGACTGATCCTAACCCTGCTACAAATATCTTAACGCCTCTTGACAACATTCCCTCTCAGAATTCTTTCTGTTGCTTCTGCAGACTTTTATCTTGTCTGATAAAAGGCTGGTTTAATATTTATACTTAAATATTAAGAGTGTCACAATATATTGAATTAGAAATGGAACTGCACTTAATCCTGTTGCAACAAGGTCTTTCATTTCTGTTTTATTGTTTTTGTTTGTTGTCAAAATGTCTTCCAGTTCCAGTCTTATAAAATGCAAGCTTATTGGTTTTTGAAAGGGGAATGTGCATTTTTATGCCATTATCAATATATTACTTGAAAATGGTCTCAAAATGACTGTATTGCAATAATAAAAGATTAAATGGGACAATTGTGAAAAGGCTTCTTTCACTGTCAGTCTATGGACCTTAACAGTTACAAAGGATCGCTTGGGTGTAATAACAAAATATTTATTGTTACTGCAACATCACTATAGAAATATGCATATTTCGGGATACTGCCTGCACTGAAATGAGCGTTAGCTGATTGTTTGCTGCTACGATGCACTCAGCCTCTATATTTGTAATAAATTTGTTTTCTTTGTTGCAGCATAAACAGATTTAGAAGATTAACTGGTACTAAGGTAATTTTAGTAATTAAAAAGTGTCAACTAAGTTCTTTTAGTTCCAAAACAGGTGTGGGCCAAAAAGCAGCTTGAAATGGAAATAATAGTGTTTTTTTTTCTTTGTAGCTGGAGTCTTATGTTTGCAATGAACCCATAACAGATTAGCATTTACTAGTTTATCGCAAATCAGTGTTATTGCAACATTTAACATTATTGCTTATTTTCTAATATCCTGCAGCCCAACTGTAATACATTTGGCTACTTATTTGATTATTTGACATGTCACAAAAGGCAAAACTGAAAAATAACTATACAATTTTAATTAACTTGCTATTGAAGATTGCTACAAACATGCTTATTTATATACAAGTAAAATACATAAAAAATGTCTGACAAAATTCTGTTTAAAAGTTTGTATTTCCGCTCATTTTTACTTTGTAACTCTTTATAGATCCAGTTTGTAGGTTTGTTGTTTCCTCGTCCTGATTGTTCTGTTAGACTCAGAGATACGTTGTTATATCTCTGATAGGAAATGACCCTTATCTACATGCATAAAAATTTTTTATTGCAATAACTTTCACGTCTCTGAAGCCTTTTGACAATTTAGAAACCAGATACTTCACCCCTGCTGCCTCTAATTATGTAAATATAACTTATCTCAAGTTGTGCCTGCACAACAGTAGGTAAGATGTCTTCCTAAGGATACTTAAACCTCTCATATTTCACATCTTGTTATCCTGTGGTCTTCCTGAACATTTTCTGCTACAACATAGTTTTTATTAGCTTATTTGAAATAGAGACAGATTCAGATTAAAAGGCTGAAATTGCCTCTTTTTATTCTTTGTTTTTTTTTTTTTTTTTTACACTTGATCTAGTTTCTTGTGAGAGCTGTCATCTTTTCACAAGCGGCATTTGGAAACAGTTTTCTCAGTTTAACAAATGTGGCATCGATATGACTCTGGCCTTTCGGCCATTTAAGACTTTTCTCAGTTGAGCTCGAACGCATCAGCCTATGATGGAAGCTCTGCCAGGTGGATTCAGAGTAGAGATGAGAAATATCCTGACATGACAGAAGCCCTCTTGACAACCCAGCGTTTTTTGATGTGGGAGCCCCATAGCAGGGTGATAGAACAACACATCTTTCTGGAGCTGGTATCGCAGTTTGCCTCCACAGGATAACCCAAAGGGCCTCATCAGTGAAAGTGAAAACACATTCAATAAAAACTCAAACAACTGCAAAAAGTAGCAGCTCTGTATAAAGTAGAGATAACTCCAGGGTTGTAAAAGAGTTTTATGGCTTTGTGTAGCCCGACGTTTGAAAACTGCAGACTTTTTACTCTGAAAGTTTGCTGGCAGACTGAGATTCAAACTCGATAGCATCCACACTCACTAATTGTTTTTATAAAGCTCTTTTTTGCTTGTTGGTGGTAATTGTCCCTTTCTTTTTCTTTTTTTTTTTTTTTTTGGTATGTGCTACATCTTTCGGAACCTTCTGCTTCTTAGCACAGCAGGTTGCTGTGCTAAAGGAGCCATATTTACATCGCTGTAAGGATGGGCCAGGCACTGGTATCAAGTAATACGGAGCTATTTAAAAGTTGGTCTCCCTAAGAAGTAAAAAAAAAAAAAAAAAAAATCCCTTATACTGTTCCATAGGGTTTAAAATATATTAAATGAGTACTGCAGTGTTGCCCAACCCTGCATACTGTACTGCCTGTCAGCTGGCTGAAAGAAGACAAATTTGACTGTATAAACTATATCAGCAACTGCAACCTGTGGTTCCAGAGCAGCAAACGTCGCTTTGGACCTTCCATAATGGCTATTCAGAACTTTGACTAATAGATGTTACAAGACATGTTTAATAGTGTTTTGAAATATAAATGTGAAAATAAATGCATGCTGTAGCAGGTTTTCTGTTTTTGTTTTCAATTAATACTTGCCTTAAATTTTCACAACAGTATGACACTAAAATGACCAACAATATTTTTTAGCTTTATTTTTCTTGTCATTAGGTTGCAAACTATGCACTTTATTTTAAATAATTTTCCACAAATACCAACATGAAAGAAAATATTGGTAGTTTGTTTTCTTTCTTTTAAGCCCTAAAAGTAGTAAAAATGGCATTTATTTATTTATTTTTAATTTTTTTTTTTTTTTTTTTACAAATGACAAGAAAGTTCCTCTCTAAGATGTTTATTAAAAATTACAAGTCGTGTAACATTTGGGGCTTTATACAAGTCCTGAGACTTTATTGCATATTTTTTGAAATTGAGGTAACCTTTTTATTTCTTAAAGCAGTTAACAGGTTTTACCAGCTTTATTTTAGTAATCATTCTCTATCTTTAGATTTTTTGCTTTACTGATATTTCCCACTGCAGCGCATGCATTATCTTACTGCAGGGGAAAAAGCCTTCTCTTTGTCAGCACCCACCCAGCAGTTGTAAAGGAAAAACATAGGATAGTAGTCAGGTTCCTGGGAGTGAATTTACAGCTTTGGTAGGATAAGGTAAAAAATTCGTATAATTACTCAAACAAATTTGCCATCCTGCAAAACATCCCTTTAAACTCACAATCTGTTTGAACCTCATAGATCTCTGCATTCAGTAACTGTCCTCTGGCAGAAGTACAAGGCCAGATATCTGACAAACGCAATTTTCAGACCTTTCAAACAGTCTCTTATTTATAATAATCATTATTTTCTGGTTGTTGAATTCTAAAACCTCCAAACATTTTAGTAAGCTTTGGTAATAGACTTGGCATCTCTCACTCAGGATCAGCTTTCATCAGGAAAACCCTGTTTTAAAAAATCAAAACATGTTTAATCTCTCGCACAGTGGGAAAAGCAGGTTTTTATAGATCGTCCAGCACTTTCCCTGTTAATCCAAAAGCATGTGGTCAGACTTAAAGGTTTTGATCAATGGGATTAAAACATTTTTCCCAAGCCATTCCCTTCTGGTTTTTTTTTTTTCTCAAGGTGTTAAATTTTGAGACGTTAACATTCTCCCTTTTTCAAGTATTGCTACACTTTGAGATGCAAACCCTGTAATGTTTGAAAACCATTAATTAAAATCCATATTTTGGAATAAAAAAATGCCCCTTAAAATGTGCGGCATTTCTATTCTTATTACCTGAGCTTCAAAGTAGAGTCTTTATTATATGTTTGCAAAAGTAGGTTTTGTTGCATTTCACAAACAAATGCACTGTTTTAGCATTAACTCTAGGGAATATTATTATTTTTCTTTACTTTTGAAAAGTAATTTTTTTTTTTGTTAATTGGAGAAAAATCCCATCAGTCTATTGTTTCTGTTTAAGCCATTAGAGTTTCTCAGTAGCTAATGGCGAAAAGGCAGATGATCAGAAACTTTTAAGGAAGTCCAGAGGCAACAGAGATGAAAATCACAACCTCACTGGTTACTGTAATAGTCTATGAGCTGGACGGGAAGTGATAAAGAAAGCACATTGAGTGCAGAGTATGATGGCAACAAAACACTTTCCTCCAAACGCTTCCATGAATTATAGACCTCTGTCATTAGGTCATGGCTCATTGTTTACTTTTTCCTTTTTTGTCTTTGAGTCAAAGAGGAAAGGAGAATTTGTCTAGTCTTTAATGAACATATTTGCTGACAATATAGGGGGGGAAATAGGATGATTTAAGGATCAGGGTGATGACATCAGTCGTTGCTAATTAATTGTTTTTATTGATTTAGAAAAACTACAAACTCAAAAAGTTTATTTTTATTCAGCAAATGGTTTCACTGATTGCATTTAGTGGGTGTTTTTCCCCTTTTCAGGAAACGTGATAAGAATCTTGTTTGACAAATTATAAACGGCTGTCTATTTCTAAATTTCCATCAGGCCAGCATTGCTTATTAATGCAGTAGTAGACTAATCAAACAAGAGACAACAATGTAGTTTTAGGCTGGCCTGCAGGACTCTATAAATAACAGACAGGTCACACTGACTCCTATAGACCTCAAGCAGGCGCCTCCAGTTCCAGTAAAAGCCATGATTTCTTCTGCTGGCCTTGTCCGCAGAACAAAGCTTATTTAAGGATGACTTTCTTTGCAGGTCAATGAAATTGCAGTAATATGTCAGTGACGTTGTGGTGAGACAGCGACTGTAAGGCTTATTTGGACTAAATCACCTGACGGTTTCCTTTGTCACGTTATTACTATCCCATGATTAAGGTCTTAGGGCATCGTCTTGGCAACTACATTGCGGATAATTTCATTTTATCCTTTAGGGAAATAATCACTGGAAATATGACCTCTGTTTAATATTAAGTAATGATTGGACGAAAACAAACAAAAGTTACCAATTCTAAGTGTAAGAGGATTTTAAAGAGGATTTCAGCGCACTTCAGTCATCTTGTTTTGGGAGGACAAAAAAAACAATAGCTATGAAATTTTCTTCATATTTCTTTAATGCCATTGTAAAACTAATGTTATAGTTCTTCCTACATTCACAACACAAGCTGTTACCAATTTATTTCTCTAATTTCATTCATTCCCATGTGTTTGATTGGAATGCAGCCACTCTGCTGCTTACAGGCTTGTTCTTGCTGTATTTCCAACAGGGAAGCCAAATAACCCAGTACAAAAAAATTAACCATTATAAGTAATGCTGCGTTTGTGTTATTGTTTGTTTTTAAATCACATTTGGTCACAATCAATGGGTTCTCCTGATTGGTGAATACTGGGTTCAGAATGTGCAGCTAATCTTCTACCTTAGTTTATTTAATACATCAGTATGTTGGGATTTACTCTACTGTGGAACAAAATAATCTGTACAGTATCATCATTGGGATTATTCTAAATGATCAAGCACCAAGTAAAAAATATAATTTATAATCCAGGTGTGCTTTGAACAAGTTTTCTATTGCTTTATAGCGTGGGTTTTCTGCAGCATATAATGGTGCACAGCAGCTGCTCCTCAACTTGTTGCTGCCATCTGATTCTGATCCACTTTTCTTTCAGTTACAAGAAAGAAAATTAAAATAAAAATACAGTTGTCCTCTGAAAACTAGTTACACTCTCAGCTCTTATTAAAGCAACACTGTTTCAAACTACATTTGACAACCTGCTAAGCAGCTGACTGCAGATACCCTGACAAATTATTTGTTGATGACAGCTGTTTGTTCTCCTATAGTTATTCTAAAAGAATAAATTACCAAAGACATAACATTATGCACCATATAAAATTAAAATAAGTTTTTTGTAAGTTATTAATTTTTATTTAGCCACATGTTACGATGTTTATAAATGGTTGTCGCTTATTTATTTTTATATAAATAGAAAAGTTATGCTATACAATTTTATTTGTTTTAGATTTTCATACACTAGAAATCCTGCAATAGGGCCTGAAATAAATGTGTTTTGCATCTAATGTAAAAAGTGTGTGAATATGAACATTTTTACTTTGGATCAGAGTCAGACTTGGTGTCGGTACCGACACCTCGAATACGGTAAAGTTTGATGTAAACACTAACTTTTCATACAGAGTTGTTCAAACTGTCACCCATTCCTGTTAATGTTTTATAAATGTTCAATAGATTAAACCAATTTGACATGCAGGACATACTCTGGGCTTTCAAAACCTGTTAATTTTAATTTTAACCAGTCAAGATAAAAGTAAAGTTAACTGAACTCTAGTTGAATTTCAGATCATGCAAAACACTTGTTCAGATGTATTCATGACACCTTGGTCTCTGTGTTGACATTGCCTTGTTGGTTTAAAAGGTTTTGTGACTGCTCAGTAAATCACTGATTGGTCTGTTACTGTTTAAGGGAAATCTCATGTCAAACTCAAGCTTATGGAAAATGTAATTCTATTACTTTAAATGTTAAGAAGCTTTAATAAAATCATTTTATTCTCTTGTGTCACCCCTCTCAGGGTTCCAGGTTGGTGTTGTGAGAGAGCAAGCTACCTGTGGGGAGGTGGACCGCCTGGGGCATTGTGTCCCTTGTTCTTAAGGTAGGAGCGAGTCTTAGACTGAGTATTGAGTTGGTCCAATAATCAGGCCAGTTATTTATCACTTTAACATAAGTAGCGTCTAATTGTTTGCTTTGTAAACACAGTTAGTTTATAAGTCTAGAATAACTGAACTGGAAAAAAATGTCCATTGTGGTCAAAACAGAACATGTGTAGTATAAATACATCTTCTCTATGGTTCCGACATGTAGGCATTTATTCAGTTCATAGAAGCAAAATAGAAACTTGAGCGAAAAAAATATTGCAATACTGTTATAGCAAAGGGCTGCCCTGCACTCAGCTTAATCAGCATCAGTCACAGGAAAAAAAACAAAAAACATGCTGGTCAATCTTTGACAAATGCAAACAATCCAATGAGAAACTTTAACCTATTATGGAATAATTTGATCCTCTTGATTTTGTGCTGTAAAAATGGAGCTTCTGGATTGGCAAACGCCATCTAATGGCATGTCACTCAATCAATCAATGAAGTTTATTTGTATAGCATATTTCAGCAGCAAGGCTGTTCAAGGTGCTTTACATAATAAAAACTCAAAAGTAGTTGCACTACTTCAGCTATCCTAAATGCACTTTTTAAAATGTTATGTTTTAGTCATGCTTTATGAAAAACACTATGAAAAGACATATTTTGGCAAATAATTTGTAGCTGCATTCTACAGAACAATCTGTGAATAGGCGAGACAGATCTTTGAAATCAAAGATCTGTTTTAGTGTTTGCAGTAATCTTTATTTACTAAAGTAACATTAAAAGTGGAGATGAGCAGTGATGAGTTAACTGGTCATATAATACATTACTCCCTAATAAACTTTGAACTTGTAAAGTAATTTTTGTGCACTGTGACTCTATTCAAAATTTCTCTTTGTTGGAGTAAAACACAATTGTGTGAAGGACCAGAGTGACTGTTATGGACGTCAGTGTGTCTGAAAAGGGCTTTAATGTCAAACATTTTTACACTCTGCACTTGCCATGCTTTTTACTGTTTGCTGTATTAGAGCAAATTATCAAATGCGACTAATCCTTACTAGTTTTATCTGTGCTCAGGGTTTCTAAGAACTGTGAAGAATGTGAAGAAACCTGTGAAATTTAGCTTGAGTTAACATGTAACTTACTGTTATTGAAGTTATTTCCAGGGACTGTCTGTCCCAGGAGTGAGCCATCAGGCATGCAGCTTCCATCCCTCTGTGATCCAAGCCGCCTCAGTTTATAGACGGCTTAGCAGCTAGGATGGGATGATGCTAGGGAATCAAAACAGATGGGATATTTACAGATTAATACTTTCTATAATTACTACCTGTATCTGAGACTAACAGTAGTGAGACATATTTCTCTATTTTCTCTTTCTTGTTTGTGCTTCCAACTCAAACTTTTAGTATTTTTTCCTGTCAACTTTGTCAAGTGTGAGGATTTGCTTCAGTTAGACTCCATTTAACAATCTGAATATTATATAGCATGTAAAGTGTGATTTCATGACCTTCATTTCCATTTATACCACCAGCCAGCTCATGATTCCTTGAAACTTTTAAATTTAGTTTTGAAGTTTTTTCTGAGTCACTATTCCTGGATAGAAACTTTGCAAATGACTTAATCAGTGATGCACTGTTGTTGGTATTTCCACTCATTGCAGTAGTTTGGGAAGGAATGTTGAGCTTGTGTTGCACCCACCGCATAGCACCGACCAGGGGGAGGGCTGCCATTGGAAAATACAAGGAAGGGCTTGGTCCTAAGTAAAATATCCCAAAGTATGCCACTGAAAAGGTTCTCCTGGGTGTAGCTGCCTGATAAGATCTGAGTTTGAGTGCAATCACAGGATTTTTGGGTGTTTTAAAGGGACAATGAGTGGTCACCCTGTAGCAAACATGTCCAGATGTGATATGGAGAGTTTTTGCAGCCTTAACATGGGTGAAGGTGACAGGACTTTCTGTGTTTTCCTTTCATTACATTTAACTTTTATTATCTTGTAGCTTCACTCTTATTTGTTATCAGTTATATATATATTTTTTTAAATTTCATTCTGTATTGATGTAAGTTTCATCAATGCAGAAATTTTATCTTAATAGTTTTTTATTATTTGTATGTGACTTGAAGCAGAAAGACAATCAAAAAGTTGCACTTAAATTGTGATTCCATAAATGGAACAACTAATGCATTAGCGCCCTTGGACTACTTTAAATATATGTCTTTTAATTATTTTGCCTTAATCATTGAAAGATTTCTTTAAGCTTCTGTGAAATATATCTCTACAAAAAAAAAAATCATCCGAGAGTGAACTGAACAGCATGTTGAATACGGTGTATTTAATCAATTTTCACTAAGTGGTGAACACCATACATTTCTGTGATGTGACTCTTTAAATTCCTTTTTTATTGTGATTTCCAAGTCATGTTTGGTTTAACTTTTGATTGTCTGAAAATGTCCCACATGTCAGCAGAAAAGAGCAAAGAACAGTTTAATTCGTAAGTTTTACACCATCTAGACTAAATCTCCCTGGAAATGTTAAATCCGGTGGATGTCTGCCAAAGCTCCAAAATGAGACAAGTAGAAGCAAGTTTTTATTATTTCAATCTTGAGCCACAGAAAATTTTGTGTGTGAACAAAGAAGCAAGAAGCTGATTTGAATCTTATTTGTTATTTCCTGCTTTTCTGCTGTGGCATGCTTGGAGGTTATGGATAAACTTCCTCCAGCGTTAGTTGCTGGGAGTTAGACTCTTTAATTCTAGGTTTCATATAACACAGCAGGGTTTCCCCCAGTGTATTATAAGCCTGGCGGCCCGACATGCTTTACTAGACCCCCGCCAGGCTTGATTTTATTTTTACAAAAATTAACAATTGGGAAAAAAGAAAAAAAAAAATCACTTAATTTTTGTTTATTTTTTCTATCTTACAGCCGGATTGCAAGCGTCTCCGGTGTTCTGAGAGTTTAATTTGCGAAGCAGATTTATTTCTAAAAGATTTATAGGTTTATAGTTTATGCATTTAAAGTTGTGAGCGGACCAATCACACAGCTCGTGCCTCTGCGTGTTGCCTCACAAGCTGCTGCTGCTGCTTTATCTCTGAAGTTATCTCAGCGCGGTTCCCGCTCGACTCCTTTCACTCAAACTGGACACAGGCTGACCTGTATGGATATTTAGCTCTATGTCAACCACAGGAATAACTTGTAGTCACGCTTTCAGAGGTATGCGTTGAGCAAGCGGTGAGAATGACTTATGTTTGTGGACAAAACATTATGCGGCTTTACATCTCAACACGCTGCCCAGCGTTTGACCTAGGGGCCCCTCTTCTTGCTAAAAACATCAGCACCTCTAACAGCTTCTGTGTCAGGGGAAGGGGAGTAGTTTAATTGGCCAACCTAAAAAGCAATAAGTTATAAATGCAGTTTACTAATTTGTATTTGTGAGCAACAGAGCTCAAACTCAAAGATTAAATTTACAGCATCAGATTGTAGCTATGGTAACAAAACAATCTAAGTATTAAGATTGTTCTTTGAACTTTTACAAAGTAAACTTGCCAGCTTCTTAAAATCTTAAATTTAAATGTTAACCAATTTAAATAGTTTAATTTGTGTATGCTAAAACCATTAAATCAAATTTAGCAGCATTGATAATGTCAATAAACAAATGTTACATTTATGTAACTGTGGTCTGTGTTAAAATATTAGCATTTATGGGGCCCCTGAAGCCCTGGGGGGCCTGATGGAGCCTCTGACTTAATTTGGATTAAACAAAAGTTCAAATAATTGATATTAATTTTAATTGTATTTTTTGATTAGTTGTTTTTAAACCTAGTTATGGGTTTAAATAGCGTTTCACTGGCGATATTTTCCCGTAACATATAATTATCCAGTAATATTTTTACTTTTCATCTTTTAATACAAAAACATGGTGGACCACCGGTGGGCCGCCTCGGCGCCCCGACCACCGGGCTTAGCAAGTTTTCTGGGGGAAACCCTGCACAGTGCAGAGGTACAGGAAGGATCACCCGATTATTTGCTCTCTTAGTAACATTTTCAACTTTCCTCTTGTTTTTTTCAATTGTCGATAATTAATTTGTTTTTTTAAATAGCTAATACCATTGTATATAATCCTTTGAATCATTTCAAAGGATTATGAAAACAAGCAGATGAAAGGGTGATGAAATAAAATTTTTGTATATCATAATTTGTAATTCATCACCTGCTGTGTGTTTCTCTGTTTCCTCCAATGGTTTAGTGGTATTTATTATTTATAATCTAACTGATTAATGTTTAAGGTTTTTATGACTAAATTTTGATGAACATCCATAATGTGTATTTTTTATTTAAATCAGAAAATCAGACCTTCTTTCCATCCTCTTTTCAGTCATCATTAGTTCACAATAGCAAACAAGTGGCGCAGAAATGTTGCTTTATACTGATAACTCTGATCTTTCTGGCTGCTTCTAGTGACTAAGGAAGGGGCTCGACAAACTGTTCTGCAACATGGAGAAGGGTGAGATGAAGATCCTCAACAAGGGGGAAGAGGAGGAGATGGTACACCTATCTGATTTAACATCACTAGCTATATTTCCATCCAATTGTCATGCAAATTTTCAGTGAACTTTTAAAATGTTGCAAAGAAAAAGAAGAAAATGTGAATTAGGTGTGTTTCCATCTTCTTGTTGGGAGCAAATCAGCCAGGCTATGCAGAGTGTAATTTTGCCAGATGTTGGTGCAACTGAAAAACACATGGCTGTAATAAACAGGAAGTAAAGGTTTCAAAGTAGATGAATCGCACATCTGAGAAAAAAGGACAGTCCTAACCGCCGATGTACATAACTACCAGTGGATGGGAAAGTTTTTACAGACCTTATTCAGTAAATGTATTTCCATCTTCCTTTTAGCACATTAATTCTTTTTCAAAAAAGCCAGAAACCACCTCAAGCAAGCATGAAACCTTTTTTTATCATTTAAAATTTTGCTGTTTTCATCAAGCATTTCTAATGTGATACAGAAACATGGTTACTGTCTATACCAGAATTTTCTCTCTCCACATTACAAACTTTCCCCTGTCTTCACGTAGGAACTGCAAGGCTACCGTCTCTGCCGTTGGCGACTGGCCCTTGTAGGCTTCGGTGTACTTTGTACTGGAGGCTTCCTTCTCCTGCTGCTCTACTGGATGCCAGAATGGTGCGTCAAGTCCACCTGCACACGTACCACAGCCCGTAATGCCGAAGTGGTGTTGCTGCGCTCCACGGTAGGAAGCAAGTTCGTGCTGATTAATCTGCCCGTTTGTATATTTCATCTTTCATCTATCCATTGACTGTGATACTGTTTGCCACATTCTCATATGTGCTTTGTGGCATGTGCTGAGACGTTCAGGAATCTTGAATCAAATCAGTTTTATTCTGTTTATTTATAAAGTGCCAATTCACCACAAAGTAATTTCAGATTAATCCAGTTCATTGCAGTGCAATGTATCCAGTCTAAATCAGTCCTAACTTACAATACAATCCAGTCATATTCAGTCGATGATCTAATGGATCATCAGATGATCTTACTGGGGTGATTTGTTTTTATTTGATTTTTTTTTAGTAAAATGTCACCTCTTCAATGAAGGCTAGCCTAAAGCATCTAGGCTGGTGACAGTGGAGAAGAACAGCTGGTGTTTAATGGGAAGAAACCTGAAGCAGTACTAGTCTCAGGACGAAGGCTTTTCTTCTGCCACCAGCTGGGGATTAAGAAGACAGGAAGGGTTTACTGGAAAAATAAAAACACAGTCACACTGAGCCAGGGGTACTTAAAAAAAAAAAACCAACAACAATCTTTTACTAAAACTAAAGTAGTAATAACAACTCGAATATAATGTGACTCAATCAGCTGAAGATAAAATTGGAGATAATCACTGAGTCATGTTAGATAAAGCTTGTTACCTCATATGTGTGGGTTGCCTTTTGATGGTATTGACACACCCACTGCTCAAAGGTTGCAACCTAAAACATCACAGCAGAATAATGATAATATTGCTACTATTTGATTCTTGTAAATTTTTTGGAAAATCGGGTATTTAAATTGCTAATCTTTCCTCCAGCCACTTGAGTTGCACCTAATTAGTTGATTCTTGAGGCTCATAGGCTTACAGCCTGATAAAGGGTCGGCTGAAATCAAGTTTCAGAGGAGTGGATTCATTGAGACCAACTGATTATTACACAATCACAGATGCATGAATGCTAAGGATATTGTGTGTTTTCAGTTCTATTTCTGTTTGATCAGTTTTATTTTCCGGTGTGTGTGATGTTGTGTTTGTGTATTTACTGACCGCTGCTTCTCCTTGCTGCTGTTGACCAGGATGAGTTCCGGCGCTGGTTCCTGGCCAGGGTACGAGTGATGCTTGCTCCGGGGAGCAGCCCCTTCCACAGCCTGGAGACCCAGACCACCTCCCCTCCCTCTTCCCCTTCCTGCCCCTTCTCTAGCCCCTCCCCTTCACCTCTGGCCAACGGACACACACCTCACCCCTCCGATGGCAGCCCTGCTCAGGAGCTCATTAGAAGATTTTCTTACTACCAGCCCACACAGGTAGCTAAATCTCTCATCGCCGCAGGATAACAAGACCAACTGAACTTGAAGCTGATGTTGAACATAGAGCAAAAGAGCCCCTCACTGCTCCCACAGTTTTTCACCCTGAGGGTTTGCTGTTTTATCTGGCATCAAGACGTTAGCAGCAGACCCAATAGGCGAGGGGCGGCCGACCATGCATGGAATTTGGAGGCCAAGTCAATAGCTCAAACTTGTTGCTGTAATCATTCCTGAACCATTCCTGCTTTGTGACAGGGTGCATAATCCTGCTCAAAGAGGCCACAGCCATGAAAAGATGTGTGTTGGTCTGCAATAATGCTTAGAGGGGTTTTAATATGACGGCGAGACGATGCTATGTCAAAGCATCCTGACGTTTGCAATTTTCGTATTGTACAGGAATTGACAATAAATGTCAACTTCTTATTTAGGTGCCATGTATCCAGTCGTTCTATACCTGTAATAGATTTATATTTCACCTGTTATTTGAAGGGGTGCTACTATGTATCTTCCAGGCACACAGTACCATTTTATAGCACAATCAAGTAACTGTTACCCGCGGCTGTTATAAAATTTTGTACATAGCAAACATAGCTTAAAAAAAATTTGACTTTCCAATTTAACGCCTTGAAATTCTCCCTCTCTAAGAAGATCCTACTCTTTCTGACACTCCACCTTCAGGAAGTCTTCACAGCAACATTCCTCCATTATGCCATTTACAACCAAATCTGAACTGAGAAGTAGTTATTTAAGCTGATCAGATGTGCAGCTCCAGCAGATGTTTACTAGACTGCTGCTGCTAGTCTAGTGGAGCTGAGTGGGGAAGGTGTGGGGCAGGAGCTCGGCTAGAGAGTGCAGCTCCCAGGAAGAGCTTTGTGGAAATAGGCGGGTGATTAGGCACTGAATTTTGGCATCAAAAGCCACTATTGCATCCATAAGTCTTAGGTTAGATTAGGTTGGCAGTGCCAGATACAAGATCCTGGATGCAAGTGCATTAATGTTACATCAACAATAGCAATACTCCAATCAGATAACTTTTGATGAACCTTTTTAATGGGTGGAGTGATTCTCTCCCGTTCGACTTTGCTCCTCCACTTTACACCACAAACAGGCGCCAGTGATGTTCACCGCACATTTGTGTCTGGTTTCCAGTGTCTATCAGGGATGTTTTGTGTTTTAATCATGTGGATATTTGTTTTATGATACAGATTTCATATCACAACTGTTAAACATTAACTTGAAGTTAATATTTAACCTTAAATTATCCATCATCCACTCAGTTGTTTTTCTGTTCATTACATGACATATTATTGTGAGCTCATAATAAGGAAGTAATTAATTTGCAAGTTTTTTCCCCACTTTAGGTGTGTGGCTACTAGTAACTCGTCTTTATTCTTTTTTCCTTTTGTTCCCTTTTCTCTCTTAGATTCGCTATTTCACCTTCCATAGCACAAAGTATTACTGGAATGATGAGATGCAGAACTTTAAAGTTTTAACGTAAGACATTTTTTTTGCAATCTACCTCAATCGTATTAAATAAGCTGGAATCCAATTTGTGATAATCATAACTGAAAATTGATCAAATGCTTTGCTTGCAGCCATTTGAAACGTTAAACTTGTATCGTCTGTTCTCCTATGTGTAATGTGTCAACTTTGTTTCCGTTTTTTTGTTTTTTGTTTTGGGGCGCACATTATTTAGCGGCCTGGAGGATCTTGAAGTCAGTTGCTCTACCGTCCACTCAGAGCACAGTGCAGGCCTGACCAGGAACCAGCAGGAGTACAGGTACATCAGATGAAATCATAGGAGGATTCCTTGCCTTCTTTCTTCCTCCTTTCCTTCTTTATGTCTTTCCTTTATTCTATTTTGTGCCCTTCTTTCTTTTTCATCTTTCATTTCTTCCTTGTGTTTGTATCTTTTTTTACCTTCTTTCTCATGTTTCTTTTTGTCATTCCTTGCATCCCGCCTCTCTCTCTGTTTCCTCCCTTTCTTGTCATCCTTTCCTTCTTGAAATCATTCACTTTATTCTTCCTCGTGTCTTACCTTCATTCCTTCGTTCCTTCCAGCTTCAGTTTTATTCTTATGCTATTTTTAAACCATTTCCACTCAGGAAATGTCAACTGTAGGTCAATAATGCACTTTATTTTTTTTACAGATTTTGAAATTAAATTGAAGGACTTGAACTTCAATTGAAGTATTTAGCCTGGAGAAGTTTTTTGTTCAAAGGGAGACAGAATATTTTTGGAAAATTAGTTAATTTTAGGGTTTTGAGCTCAAAAAAGTAATTGCTGATATTCATAGATTCCCAAACTAGTGAAAATATTGTGATATATTTTACTTTATGTAGCAAACCCCAATAAAAACTTCTCTTTGGTATATTGTTTGCATCACTCTGTTGCTTTAAACTCGTAGGTGTGGCTGAACGCATTGTTTCTCTCTCCTTTTGTTAGGAGACTGTTCTTCGGAGTGAATGAAATCGCAGTGAAAGTGCCTTCTGTTTTCAAGCTGCTTATCAAAGAGGTAAAAACCAGTTTCAGTCAACATAATCTGTGTGTTTTTTAAGTTGGTCTGAATTCCCATTGATTCTCACTGTGTGTAAAACTACTGGCAGAGTCAACACAACGGTAAATCAGTTTTTACCAGTGTCATGAAGTTTAGTGCATTTGGACTTTAAATCCTGAATATGTGATCCTCTTCAGAGTACAGACCTTTTCTCTTTGTTCTCCCTCTTTATTACTTTAAGACCACCTCATGGAACAAGTTATATCTACCTTATGTCTATATCTTCTATTTTTCTCAGTTTATTTTAATAAACATGTAATGATGTAATGATTAAATAAGGATCAGATTATGGATTACTCTTGAGTAACGTGCATGTCAGGAGACTGTAGATACCTCAGTTATTTTCTTATTCCATTAAACATAATTTTTTTTTGTCTTTTTCATGCAGAATGTCTTTGTTTTCAGGTTGACTTTTTTCCCATTTGGTGCAACTCTTCTTCTCTTTCTCCTCCTGCAGGTCCTCAACCCTTTTTACATCTTCCAGCTCTTCAGCGTAATCCTGTGGAGTACCGATGAGTATTACTACTATGCTGCGGCCATTGTTTTCATGTCAGTCATATCCATAGCTACCTCTCTGTACACCATCAAAAAGGTAAGACTTACTAATTAACATGTCTAAATACAGTTTAGATGCTTCTGCAGATTGGTGTGTAAATATACAACTATGAAATCACACTCGAGATACTAATGCTTAAAGTTTAAAACAGCTATTAATTTAATGATGTATGAGTGAAAGTAATCTTGAATTTTTGCCCTGTTTATTTTCATATTCTATAGCACTGATTATTACTAAAGTTTTTTTTCAGGTTTTCTTCTTTGAATCTACATAACATTAACGCATAATGACAGGTTTAGAGGATTTAGTAGTTTTGTATCCACCTATGTTTCTTGTATCTCTGCCAAAAGTTAGAATTATTTAGTTTATCTTTCTACATTAGACTTCTAGTTTCTATAAAATTAGTCAGAATCTTTTTTTTTTACATTTTAAAAGCCCAAATTAGACATTTATAGCATGTCTTAAATAAATCAAAGACCCATTAAGTTACTAAGTTTCCTATGGGTACAAGAAACAACTCCAGCATGACATAAATTAACAATATTAAGTCCTTTTACTCATTATTTTAAAACAAAGAAGCAGCAAATTAATTGTTTTCATTACTGTTAATCTCTCCTTTCTCCAGCAATACGTCATGCTTCATGATATGGTGGCAGCTCACAGTATTGTCCGTGTGTCTGTTTGCCGAGCCAATAATGGTATGCCAACATCTAAGTTATATTGTCTTTTTATGGATTTTGTACACTTTTATCTATGTATTGCCCTCCTAAATAGATTTATTCAAACCCCATATGTTGGAAATTAAAATGCCTTTATTTAATTTAATTTGAGCTTTTATGTAAATAAAGTATTTCTATGGATGATCAGCAAATTTGCCCTCCTCTTTTCGATCAACCACCTCCGTGTATCCTCGTGCTCACTTTTTGTTCATGTTTCAAACTTCAACAGATGTTGAAGAGATATTGTCAACTGATCTGGTACCTGGTGATGTGGTGGTCATTCCAAGCAACGGGACCATCATGCCATGTGACGCAGTGCTGATCAGCGGCACCTGCATCGTCAATGAAAGCATGCTCACAGGTAAACTCGTGTCTAACAACAAGGTGCGTTGTTCTGTACAGCACAATAACAGGATTGCCTTCATCAGGTGAGAGTGTTCCTGTGACAAAGACCAACCTCCCCAACCCATTACCAGGAGAGCGGGAGGGGGCAGACAGTGCCTACAACACAGAGGAGCATAAGAGACACACACTGTTCTGCGGCACCAACATCATCCAAACCCGCTTCTACACAGGAGAACTGGTCAAAGCTGTGGTGGTCCGCACAGGTCAGCAGGGGGGCCTGGACGCAGGAGCTTGATTGTTTTCTGGATGTTTTTGCTGTTACTGTGCAATACAGAGTAAATAATATAAATTATTTTAAAAAATAACTTAATGATATTCTATTCATTCTGATGTACTTCTACAGACTTATTTTTATTCCTAAAAAACAATTTATGTGTTAGCTTGCAGCACAAGTGGTGCACAATACTGCTCAACTTTAAAGAAAACCTTTTTAATTATCAGATTCTTCTAAATCTATGAGCCACAATAGACTTTTTAAATTATAGTGTCATTTGTTCATTTTCTCTTAAGCAAATGTAGACTAAATCTGATAAAAAATATTTAGAATAATAACAAATATATTGTTTTTCTTGCAGGTTTCAGCACAGCCAAAGGCCAACTGGTGCGCTCCATCCTTTATCCCAAACCCACCGACTTCAAGCTGTATCGTGACGCCTACCTCTTTCTGCTGTGTCTGGTGGCCGTGGCTGGAATCGGCTTCATTTACTCAATCATCCTCAGTGTCATGAACAGGGTAATGCACAGGGAAACCAGCAGAGCAAGCTGTTTTCTTGTTTCTCTAACAATTCCTTATGAGCAGTTTTTTTTTACTAGCAGGTCTACAAGTGAGAGCATTTCAGTCTAATAGTTGACCAGTTCTGTGTCTGAGCTTTAAAATGAACTAAACCAATGTAACAAAAACAGTTACTTTTCTTTTTTTTTTTTTTCCTAATTATAAAACATTTTGCTTGTCACTAAAACTTGAAATTTAAATTCGATTGGCATGATCGTCAGTATCTGCTTCTTTCTTCCTAATTTTTAGGATGCTTTGCTTGTTTTGTTACACTTTTCTTCAGCTTATTGTTTTACTCTTGAAAAGTGCCGTTGATCAAAGACTGTTTGCTTAATTTAAGGATTTTAGGTTTTTTCCCAGCATCACAGAACTTTTTCTGTAACTCTTGAACAAAATATACAGAGTCTTGAATTGTAAAAGATAAACAGTAGACGTGGTGAGGCATTCACAGCTTTTGCAGCTCATTTTAGGAAATGTTACCAGGACTTTACTAGTAAAAAAGATCCTTGAAACGCTACAAAGGATTTGAGCACATAAGAAATTATTCCAATGGGAAAAACTTAAATCTTTTTGCATTTTCTTCTATTCCAGATGGAAGTGAAAACCATCATCATCGAGTCTCTGGACATCATAACCATCACGGTGCCACCAGCGCTGCCAGCAGCCATGACAGCTGGGATTGTGTACGCCCAGCGGCGTCTTAAAAAAATTGGCATTTTCTGTATCAGCCCACAGAGGATCAACATCTGTGGACAGATTAATCTGGTCTGCTTTGATAAAGTAAGTCTTCTTAGACAATACTGAAAAACAAAAATACAACAGCATGAACGGTTGCTAGACTGGAAAATATATATATATTTTTACATCTTTCTTCTTTAAGACGGGAACTTTAACAGAAGATGGATTGGACATGTGGGGAATTCAGAGAGTTGAAGGAGGCCGGTATGTTGGTTTGACTTATGAAATATGGAAACATCAGAGACCTGAGTCCAAATTGCATTTGCTCTGTGATTAGTTTGAAAACAGTTGTAAAAGTCCAGACACAGTCTGATATTTGCTCAGGAGAGGGTATTTCTGGGCCATAAATCAGAAGTGAAAGTCACAATCAGGGTTAATAGGAGTGTTGTTGCCTTTCCTCTCCCATAACCAAGTTTTCTTCCTTGATCAGTTTTCACCTATCAGAGGAAAGTGCCCACAAGGAGAATCTTGTCAAGTCCCAGTTTGTGGCCTGCATGGCCACCTGCCACTCGCTAACCAAAATAGAAGGCCAGCTGTCTGGAGATCCACTGGACCTCAAAATGTTTGAGGCTACAGGCTGGGTGAGTTGCTCTGAATATATCCA
Source organism: Girardinus metallicus (assembly GCA_903067095.1). NCBI lineage: Eukaryota > Metazoa > Chordata > Actinopteri > Cyprinodontiformes > Poeciliidae > Girardinus > Girardinus metallicus. The sequence continues at coordinate 26,185 of CAEGAE010037088.1, forward strand.
GTAACACTGTGTTGATCCAGAATCCTCCTCCGTTTGAAAGCTTGCAGTGTGAGATTCAGTAAGAACTACAACTTCAGTTTCACTCGATTAGATGAGGTTATGTTTATGTGTAAATTAAAACATAAAACAAACCTCTTTGAATGCTGAATGGCCAGTTTTTCTCTGAGATACCGCCATATGGTGAGTAACAATTCTTCCATGGGGACTTTTACACTGCCTGATCAGAAAAAAAAAGTCACCTCCAAACAAAAAGGTCACATTTTTAATATTTTGTTGAACCTCATTAACTTTGATTGTAGATCAAATTTTCTGGGACATTGTTTCAATAAGCTGCTACAATGTTTCTTCCAATTTTGCATTCACTTTCCACCAAAATCATGTATTGATGATGGGAGCATATGACTACTGCACAAAGCCTTCTCCAGAACATTTCCCGACATGTTTTATCTGCCTGATTTATGCCAAAGATGTGACCCTTCTTAAACAGGTTAACATCGTTTCCTCAACTGAGAGATGTCTTTTGAAATTCTTGTTTAAGAAATGAAAAGCTACTTATTGCATCACTCCTGGTTG
>CAEGAE010037091.1:0-36274 GCA_903067095.1 Girardinus metallicus
CAAAGAACCAAAAGATTTCTGGAGAAAACAGTGAACAACAAGAAGTTTCAATGACAGAAATACTTAAGGATCAGACTACCGACTTAAAAAATGAGATTTATATAGATGAAACTATGATCTCTGAACTACACCAGGACTCTAAAGAAGAGAAGGTCTCTGAAACGCAACAAGATGAGGATCAGCAATTTGAGGAAGAGCTTTCTAGGGAATCCGAATATGAGAAAAGAAGAACAGCAGCGATGAAAGCTGCTGCTGAACTGGAGGCCCTAATACACCAAGCAGAGATGGACATCTTTGAATCTCAAGATTCTGGCAAAAATGCCAAGACTCTCGCACCACAAATTGTGTAAAAAATAAAAACAGAGAACGTGCAGGCAGTTTTTGAGAAAAAGGAGACAAAACTTGCAGCTTCCTCTGAAATGCTGATTGATCATGAGAAAAAAACAGTCAAGTTTAGTGAAGCAGAAATGGACTCTACAACCAAAGAGAGATCCAGTCAGAAAGAGGAAGAACTACAATCTAAAACATCTACAAGTAGGGAGTCACAAATGGAAACCGTCCCTGAGCCTCAAACAGTCAACGATGTACAACTTTCTGGAGACGGAGATGAAATCAAAACTGTCTCTCCTCAGGGATCGGAAACCCAAGAAGATGTTGTCCTGGCTGAGCAGGTCAGTATCTGTGAAGAAGAGAAGAACCCGATTGAAAGGATTTCCCTGTGGAGGCGTTTTAAGAAAGACATCACTCCATCATATCTGCACCAGTATAAAGATAAACGAGGAAAGCTCCCACAGCAGACTACAACATGAGTCTATATATCTTATTTTTATCAGAGTGTTGGGTCTAGGTGAGTAAAATCTGGGCCTCTATAGTTAGTTTTAGGTTTTTCAGTCTAGTCTAGTTTTATTTAGTTTAGTTTTTATTAGTTATAGTAGTAGTTTTAGTTTTTTCATACTTCTTTCTTAAAAACTAAGGGCTGCTCGGTGGCAGAGTTTCCCCGTGTATACATGGGTTCCCTCAGGGTCGTCCGGCTTCCATTCAGTCCAACATCCATGTTCACTCAGTACAAACTTTACTTCTGATTATTAAATGGCAACCAATATTTGGGCGCAACCAATAATATGTATGAATTGTCTAATTCAGGTAGTTTTAATTAGTTTCTAGAGTGTATTTGCTCATTTTTATTAGTTGTTGTATATATACAGATATATATACAAGTGTGCGTGTGCGGGTGTGTGTGTGTATAATGTATGTGTGTATATATCACACACACACATATGTGTATATGTATGTATATGTGTGAACATGTGTGTATAAATGTGTGTGTGTGTATACATACATAGATGTGTGTATCAGAGGTAATTATTCACAAAAAAATATTACTGAATTTTTAAACTGTTTTCAACTGTAGGAAAGCATTGAGTAAATAACAGACTTAGTCCATAAATTAGAATATGACTGAAAAGTTCCTTTGTCACTAATTCCATCACCAAGTGAAATTACAAGTATTTCGCAGTATGTTTAATATCTAACAAAGGGTTATTTTCGAAAGGTACTATTAATCTGAGAAGCCTCATCAGGACATATGTCCTAATTTATTGACTAAGACTGTTTTCACATGTAAGGTTTGGCTTAGATTTGAATACAAATGCACATCATACATTATAGACTTTTATTGAAGATTTTGGTCCCAGGTATTATTTTCCTTCTACTATTCAGCTGTATGATGGTTCAATAGTTTTGCAAGGCACTGATTCTATAGGTGGACCTGACATATTTTCAGGGATCACATTAAGAAGTATGGACCTTATTTGGTTTTACCCAGCTTCAGACTTATAGTAATGTCACTTAGTGAAATACTGCATCTATGTCACTGTATGTTCCTGTTCTGACTGTATTATTGGTTCCCACTGTTCTGAGGAAATCTGCAGATAGACCAAAACAGGAAGCAAAGAGACTTTTATTTCATGAGAGAAACAGCAAGATCGACGGGAAGTTAAACTCTTTGTCAGCACATTAACATTTGTTTATTAGCGCCAAGTCATTATGTTAAGGTTATTGCTATGTAAACAGTTTTTTTTTTTTGTGATGGTCATCTGCCAGGCCCTACCTTGCTGCTGACTAGTGACATCATCAAACAGAGACTGGGCTCCGCTGCCCTGGACAGGTTAGTCACTGATAATGTAATTGTTTCAATGTTTCAATGTTGCATGACTCTGTTTTTTTTTGTGTTTGTTATGCCTTGCTGCAGAAATGTGCTGTACAAATAAAATTTGATTTGATTTGATTTTGATTATACGAACTCTAAGAAACTTTTCTTTTTTCATTGCGATGATGCTTTAGTGTAAGATCTGCAAACATGGAGTAAAACTTTCTGGTTATCATCTAAAACTTCCAGACATTATTCATTCATTTAATCTGCTGAACTCTTTTTTTTTTACAAAAGTGTCCATGAGTACCGTCTGTCCAGCTGGCTCGGCCAGCAGGAAGACATCCACCGGATAGTCCTCTACCAGTCCGACTCCAGCCTCACACCGTGGACGCAGCGCTGCATTCGCCAGGCCGACTGCATCATCATTGTGGGGCTGGGGGAGCAGGAGCCCACCGTGGGCGAGGTCAGAGACATCCACCTCCACATACTGTATGATTTTAGAGAAGTGAATAACATAATAACATTAACTCATACTGCTGAAAGACCTGATCTGGTTTTGACAGAAAGGTGTTTGAGTTAACAGTCCATTTCAGTAAGTTGTGTGTTAGGCTGCAGAGTAGTCATGGTGCCTTTGCTGTCCCTTTTCCACCACCGAAAACTCCAACACTGGACCTGTAACCATCTGAAGTTCCATCATCAACTGCCTCAAGATGATATTTGTTGTCATTTGGCTCTTTTTAAATAAACTGCGTTGAATTGAAAGTCTTTGTTCTCAGCCACCCATGTAAATGTTACTTTGGCTATGTTCACACAGCAGGCAAATGCTGCAGCTTTTTCACTGCAGTCTGAATGGCCCAATTCCTATCTTTTCACCCCAAAATAATCAGATCTGTTCTTCCATGCCTGGAACTGATTCAGATGCGTATCTGATTGTTTTCAAAGCGTCTGCAGTCAGAACAGTCATATCGTAGTTTATCCGATTTTACGACATTGATGTGAGACATGCATCATTATTCTGCACCAGAAGAAGCCAGACCTGGTAAATCTGGATGTAAACAATGGCTGAAAATTCTGACTATGAGCCGATGAAAGAAGTGTGTCATTGAAGCACATCACATCCTCGTTCAGACTACACATCTAGACAGACTTCTCTACAGAAGCCGCACTCAGTGCTCCACAAAACGCCATTGCTAAAAGCTTCTATTAGCTTCCTTTGTCTTCTTATGATTTTGTGGCTGTACTGTGGGCTCTAATTGCTGAACAAACATTGAAATCGGCCCATAGGCGGTTCCATCCATTATAACTTGCTTAAACAGACCACTGTTGTGTGACATTTACGTTCTTCTATGCATGCGGGTTGCTTTTGGGGACATAAACTGTTCACACAGAAGTCTGAATGTGGTTTATTTTGTTGTATGAATGACCACACAAAAAAAAATAAAACTTCATTTCAGCAAAAAATCGGATTTGAGAATCAAGACCCTATTGACTAAATCAGATCATCAGTCATTTGGGAAAAGCTTCATGTAGCTGTGGCTACGTAACTAATCATTGTCTATTCTGAAGGGGTTAGGCTGGTGGTCATAATGTTATGCATCATCAGAGTATGTCTCTGCGTCTGCTGCAGTAGTAGCCTTTGTGGCATCAGTTAGATATGTTGTATTGTTTATATTGTAATGTTTGGTCTTCTTCTGCCTCCTGCAAACCGTCCCTGCTGCAGCTGGAGCGGATGCTGGAGAGCAGCTCAGTGCGAGCCCAGAAGCAGCTGGTGCTGCTGCACAGGGAGGACGGCCCGCCGCCCAGCGGGACTGTCGAGTGGCTCAACATGCGCAGCTGGATCTCCAGACACCACCACCTGTCCTGCCCCCGCAGAGTGTTCTCCAAAAGGAGCTTATCCAAGCTGGTACTGAACCTGAACCTCCGTGGGTTATGAGGCAGTGCTCGCCTGCTGGGCCTTGCAGAACATTTTCCACATTGAAGCTTGTTTCTATGTTGTAGAGAGAGCTGTACGAGCGCGTGTTTGAAAAACGTCCAGATCGTCACTCTGACTTCTCCCGCCTGGCCAGGATCCTGACAGGAAACAGCATCGCCTTGGTTCTGGGCGGAGGGGGCGCCAGGTACCCATTCATTCAACATTAGACACATTTCCCCTTCTGGAACCTTCTTCCCAGTCCATTTCTAAACTTGAAAACTCCAAGGGTAGAAATAGACCTCGCTGGTAGGGAGATTGTGCTTTGAATCAGGGGTGCACTGATAAATTGGCCAGCCAATAAATTGCAGGTCAGGCTTCTGAACGATTGTGATCGACAGTCAGCCTGAAAACTGCAGTCATAGAGGTCTGGGTCAGACCTCTACTTTGGGTCTGACCCAGACAGAACCTTTAGGGTGGAGCTTTAGACATTTTCTTCCTCATCCGGACAGTTATTGTTTGCGTGTGTTTGTATGCATCACATTAAAATAACTGTTTTGTGTTTAACCTGTTTTTTCCCCTCATTGCTCTGGCTTGTCCTGGAGCTCTGACAAGGTAGGACTTTACGTTCTACTCAGTGACACCTGAAAACTCAGCACACACACATGTAAAAATAATGGTGAGCTTGATCCATGATGTCCATGTGAGGCTCTGTGTTCCTCCACACAGCTTTGTTAGTTTAGGAGCGTTGGCACTTTTCAATTACCCTGCCATGACTGTTGTCATTATATTGTACGATTGCTTGATACTACATGAAGTACAGGAAATATGTCCTGGTGTATTTGAGGCACTTATATAGTTCAGGGCTGAAAGGATTTATCAGATTAATCGTGACAAAGCTATTGTTGAAATAATCGGCAGCTAATTTAGTAATCAATTAATGGGTAACTAGAGTACACAGGAGCTAAATGAACAACATATTCAGAGCTGCATAATTACAAAGTATAGCTTATTGTCTGAGGATAAATCTGGTTCAGTTTCATCGTGTACTTTTAAACAATAAAATGTTAAAATCATGAAAAACATCGGGTTTGGTTCTTCTTGGTCTAAATAACACTGAATGTAGTCCGATTCCAGTGTGTTCAGGTGAGTTTTGATGCTTTGTAGTTTGATATTGTCCACAGAAAAAGTTTGTGGCTGCACATTTTCACGCCAGCGAAAAAGTGTGCGTATATTTACGCAAACTTTGACACAAGGTTAATTTTTATGCATGCCGACTTGTGCGTAAAATATGGCACCACATATTTTTTGTGCGCACGCTTTATGCATGAGGCCCCAGGACTTGTAGCTGTTTCTTACTAACTAAGAAACAGTTAGCAGTTAATAAGAAACAGGGTCAGTTGTTGATGTAGTTCCTAAGATGTTTGTCCCATGATTAGTCTGAGGTTAAAAACAGAAGCATTTCTCTTGAATAAATGAAAGGAGACTGGTGGTTGTTTCCATAGCGACTGTATGGTTGTGCTTTCAGAGGCTGCTCTCAGATCGGCGTGCTGCGGGCGCTGATCGAAGCCGGGATCCCCGTGGACGTGGTGGGCGGCACCTCCATCGGCTCCTTCATGGGAGCGCTGTACGCTGAGGAAAAGAGCAGCAGTCGGATGAGGGTCCGGGCTCGGGAGTGGGCTATGGTGTGTTCACTTACTCCACTTTCATTTCACATTTCTGATACCGTCACATAATGTTCAACAAAATCTAGCTACTCTGAGTGTTTTTAGCAAAAGAATCACACCTTGGAAAGCCTTGTTCCTTATGGCACCATTCTCCTCACTTCTTGTCCCTCGTTACGGTTTTGCTCAGGGAATGACGTCGTACTTTAAGAAGATCTTGGACCTGACCTACCCCGTGACCTCCATGTTTTCCGGAGCCTCCTTTAACTACAGTGTTAGCTCCGTCTTCAAGGACAAACAGATTGAGGTAGGTTTAGAGCACCAGCCTCCCCCAGCAGCAGTGGCAGGACAGTAAAGCTGTGGAGCAGAGCTTACCCCCAGACGTTCACCAGGGAGATGCAAAACTATTTACACCTTTTGAACTTTTCATATTGTTTTGTCAAAATCACAAGCTTCAATGTATTTTACAGAGATTTTATGTGACAGAAGTGAAATTGAAAAACATAACATTGACTTTCATTACAGTTTTATAAGTTGCACCATTTTGGGAGCTAAATATAAAAGTGTGTAGTCATTTTCGAGGTTCCTCAGGGGTTAATTCACTAGGAGAGTTTAGGGACAGTTGTGAAACTGAAATACTCATTTCCTAATTCCCCACGATGACCAGAGTTTTCTCTTCTGCTGCTTCTTGTGTTTTTGTCACCCCTCCACCTCTAGGACCTGTGGTTGCCATACTTCACCATAACAACAGATATCACCGCTTCCTCCATGAGGGTCCACACTGATGGTGTGTGAAACTGGCACTTCTTTAAATATAGTAAACCACTTGTTTTTCTTTTGCAGTAAGATCTTGATGAAATGACTTTTTGAAGCTGTCCACCTGGTATTTTCAACGATATGCCTTGAAAATAAAAACAGAATCATCACAAATATGTATAACATTTTTGCTTATCAAGTGAACATCCTCCAGTCATGTTTTTTCACATTTTTATCCCAGAGACATGTTATCAGTGTTTTATCCTTTTTCCCTTTACACTCGTCTCCTGCTCTGCACAGGTTCACTGTGGCGTTACGTCAGAGCCAGCATGTCGCTGTCTGGTTATCTGCCACCTCTCTGTGATCCCAAAGATGGACACCTACTCATGGATGGAGGGTACATCAACAACCTTCCTGGTGAGAATCAGGCAGCTCCCACTGGATCTTAATAATGCTTTTAAAATAAACAGTGTTAAAGTGTTAGTTCTATTTAATCGGTAGGGACAGTTTTAGTTGGTGAACATGTACAGCGCGTTGCAAAAATCTGGATGTGACGCAGCAGCTCAAAGGAGTATATAGAAGAGAAATGGAAGAAAACTGAGTCATGTTACTAAAGTGATTTTATATTAAAATAGTGCTATGTTTTCATTCAGCTGGACTTTTGCTGCAGCTACAGCTACAGTCCTATTTTACCTTCATAATTCTTCTCATCAACTCAGACCAGGGATGGTGCATTCAGGGGAATGGGCTGTTTGCATGCCTGCTTTCACACACTGTACACACGTTCAGCCTGTGTTAACCACAGTTCCAAGTATTGAATTAACATTAACAGATTCCTCCTTCGGATTGGCACTTCTATCTCCACAGTAGAGGATGGTTGTTTATAACGCAGGCAACTTCTGGTAAGCTTCATAGCTTCATGCGTCATACATACGTCACAGGCAGACTTTAGCGATTGGGTAAAATTTTAAATATCAACAGAGTCCACGTCTCCAGGAAGCAATCGTTTCTCAGTATCTGAGCTGAGAGTCCAGGCCCTCAAATAGCGTAGAACAGTTGTTCTCTATTCTGACCAGGATAGAGAGCAACTGACCCATTTATTATTTACCAATGGGTTTGTGTGTGGGATACAAACCCTGGTGGGTAGAAACGTTGGACTGATTACTTGCTGGATCGGAGTTCTTCTATTGACCTGCTTCTGTCTGAGATTTTAGATGAGGGCCGATATAATCCAATGCCCGTTTTTTGGCTGATATCGGACTGATTTCTACTTCCAGTATTGGATCTGGACACGCGTAATTTTGAATTTATAATGGAAAGTGACATTGGCGAACAGGTGCTGAGGGAATATTTCTCTCCTCCATCAGCTGACGTGGCTCGCTCCATGGGTGCCAAGGTTGTCATCGCCATCGATGTTGGAAGCCGGAACGAAACCAGTCTGACCAACTACGGCGACAGCCTGAGCGGCTGGTGGCTGCTGTGGAAACGATTGAACCCTCTGGCTGAAAAGGTCAAGGTACTGGTGCCGGTGGTTGGTAACTCCACCTGTAGAGACGACACTTTTTACCCGCCTCGTCCCTCCAGGTTCTGAACATGGCCGAGATCCAAACACGCCTGGCGTACGTCTGCTGTGTGAGGCAGCTGGAGGTGGTCAAAGACAGCGACTACTGCGAATACATCCGGCCGCCCATCGATCGATACGGAACGCTGGATTTTGGCAAATTTGATGAAATTGCTGTGAGCTCTTCGTCGTCTTCCTGGTGATTGTTGGATTTTCTTTTGAAATGTGAAAAGTGTGTGAAGCTGGAAGGGCCGTTGCTTTGGTCTTGGGTTCAGGAGGTGGGGTACCAGCACGGAAAGACTCTGTTTGACGTGTGGCACCGCAGCGGAGTGGTGGACAGCATGCTGCGGGACAGACACCAGGAGGAGTTCCATAAAACCAAGACTGGACATGTGAGTGACAGCCAACCACAGCTGGAGATTAGGATGCATGCATGGGATTTTCTCTTTTTTTTCTAGTATTTCTGTTATATAAAATCAAATATTTCCACAGTGAAAAACGGCTGTTTTGTGTCTGGAACAGTGTAATTATATGCTTTATGATACAATGAACAACAATTAAAAGTACAAAAAATCAGTGAAATGTTAATTAGAGGTAAACATCTTGTTGTAGCTGACTCAAATCTCTCTTTAACAACAGGAACACAATACTTTTTCTACTTTCTTCATACCCTGAATATAGAATTATCTTTACAATGAAATATTAAAGGAGCACAGAGATTTCTGAACAAGCATCCCAAAGTTACACAGCTCTCTGTCTGCATCGCCGAAAACCTGCTGGTCCATAAACAAAAGTCAGCTGATATTACAGTAGATTTCATTTATAAATGCTGAAATCTTCCAGGTGGTCACATGTCCGAACGCCTCCTTCACCGACCTGGCAGAGATCGTGTCCAGAATTGAACCAGTGAAGAACGCTCTGATAGACGGTCAGTCGGCTGTAGAACATAGAAAACCATCACAGAATGAAACAAACATTGAAACCTAAACTTCTGTCTCCCTAAAGTCGTCTCATTTACACCTGCGGTGTTTGGTTACGATGTCTCTGTCAAAAGATGTGAAGGGATCATGATCACACTGTTCCCGGCTTCATGTGCTTTCAGAAGAACCATCTGATGAGTACCAGACCGACTACGACGAGGAGGCAGTGGAAAGCGCTCTGTCGGACTTTGAGGCCTTCACTCCGGGCAGCGAACACACCGAGGGAGAGGAGACGGCTGAGACCGTGAGCTTTAAAGCATCCCGTGTTTTATAGACGGACTGTAGAGGGGAAAACTTCACATGAACTCATCCTTGGTGTTAATGTCATATTCAGTTTTTTGGCTAGCTCAATCTTTGTCTGCAAAACTTTTCCCTATAAGCCATGATGCTTTTTTTTTTTTATCATTACCAGAATTAAATCTTAATATTTGGAGAATGAAGTAGTAATATGAGAACTCCAACATGAAAAATCATTTAAAAATAAAATGATAAATGTTGAGGGTTTTGTGAAGTTACGCTTTAGTATCAGTTTTATAAATACGGAACTAACCCTTTAACTCTGAGGAGTATGTCACATTCAACAGATTCTAGACATGCAGCCCAACTGGGTGGAAACACACCCAATCTGGCAACACTGATTTAAACAACTTTTTTCTCAGAATTTTCAAACTTTTTCCTAATAATATTGAATCTTTGTACTAGTAATATCATAACTTTGTTCTCAGAATATTCAAACTATTCTTGTAATTAAAAAAGTATATATGTTAGTCTGGCTGTTAAAGTTACGTAACAGATTAATTGACCATGTGAGCAGCTGCCGATTTCGGTCAAACAAGAAGGTTCTGGTTTCTTGGACAGCGCCCCCCGCAGTTCACAGCGAGAACATCCCAACCTTTACCTGAGGCTGTCAGCTGAGGCTACATGGTTCGAAGTCAAATGAGTGTTTCCATCTGGACAGGATAATCAGCCCAACCTATAAGAAGAATGGCTCAAATAAATTAGCATAATATTTGTGCATGTAAATAATAATGCATTTAAAGATTTCTTCAGCAATGTGAGTAATAAATAATAATAAACATGTTGTTGTTTTAACAGGATGAAGACGTTCCCATCCAGGTCAGACACCGGCTCCAGAACGCTTCTCAGAATGCTCACCTTTGACCTCCTGGGAACCACAGGAAACCCATTTCAGAACAGGGAGGAGTCAGCTGGTCTCCTGCTGCTGGACCTGAGCAGGACCGGCCCGCTTCCGCTGGGAAGTAGAGGAGAGGTTGTTGGTTTGATCACGAACTCCTCTGTGTGTGTGCTGGACCTCATGCTGACTCTGGTGTGATGACCAGTGTGTGACTGTAGAGAGAAACGGGCTGCGGTCATCAGCTACATTGTATCATAGCACCGTGAACATCACATGAAGTACTGTGTCCAACAGAAACCAGTTTTATACACGTCATTTATTCACATAACTGTATCATAGTCTGTTTAATGTTTCAGTGATGCAATAAAAAAATCCAGCCGCTATTCTGCATTTAACCTTTGACCTGTTGGAGCCGCAGTGACATCATCCATACTGACTGCTGTCTGCTGCAGCTACGATTTAAACTATTCATCGTTCAATTTCAAACAACTTCTACTTAAGATTATCAACTTAGTTTATATTCTGATGCTTATTCTGTGGAAAAACTGTAAATATGAGCCAGAATTCTTCAAACGTCTCGCAGACGTGTACAGAAGAAATACTAAATATCTTTAAAGCTGCAATATGTAACTTTTATTAAAAAAAATTAGTTTTTTACATATTTGCTAAAACTGTGTGTGTTATCTCTCAGTATGATATGACACAGATCATCTTTGAAAAGATGGATGTCCTCCACCTCCTCTCTAAGCTCCTATTGCAGTCTGTAGAAATGCACTGCTCTGACCAAAAACAACCAATCAGAGCCAGGAGGAGGGGCTTAGCGCTGTCAGTCAACCTTTTGTACTCTGCTCAGTGTGCTAATGGCAGAGAAACAAGGGAAACAGTTTAGCGGTCATGCTAGCAGCTTTAGCATTGACAACAGGCTATGCTATCTGGAAGAAGCTGCAGCTTAGCACCCTCTGTATGAGCACCAAATGGAGGGTGATTGACAGCACTAAGACCCGCCTCCTGGCTCTGATAGGTTATTTCTAGTCATCACTGGGAGAAGATGGAGAAGCTCGACCTTTTCACAGATTATCTGTCTCATAGCAAACTGTCATGACATGGCGACAGTGAATAAATATTTAGCAGCATAACCTACGCAGCCTTGTCGTATCCTGGATTTCTTTATCAGTAGTGTTGTATTAAAGTTACGTAACAGATTATGAAGTTGACAAAAAGTTTTTGTATTTTAGTTTGTGCAGCATCTCTGCTCACAAAGTGTTACTGTAACACACTGCCAGATTGTCATGACGGTGTGAATCTTGGTTGAGCTTCGTTTTCCTGTCAAGCACAGCAGCTTTATATGGCAGCCATTTTGTTTTCTGCTGACTGGGGTTTGACCCAAAGCCATGCTTTACGACTGGGAAACAAAACTAAATGTTGGCGCTGGGAAAATAACTGATGCCGGTGTTACCTGTTCTGTGTTTGACATTACAAAATGTTAACTTTAACACTTGTAAACACTCAACTTAAATCTGTTGTGATTCATTTTTAAGTGACCTCCTAACATATGATGATGCAGGCGGACAAACGGTGTTTTGTGATGCATATTATGACAACCGAAATGAAACCGTTGCCTTATGTAAAATTAAACTCTGATAACTGTAAGGAAGTTCTCGTTGGATGATATTTTTTATTTCTGTTTTAACTGCGAAGACTCAACAAGGTGATGCCTGGACCTCGTTTCTCTGAAGAACAGAAATGAGGTCTGTTCTTCAGACCTCATTTCTTCAGTTTTTTATCCTGAAGGCCCTGGGAACCTTCAGACGCCATGGCAACATGACCTCAATGACACCGTATGAGGTCATGGTGGATCTTTCAACAGCAACACGATGTATAAATATTCCTAAATAAACATAAAAATGGGCGACCATGCATAATTCAACAAACTCCCATCCTAAACCCGTGGTCTTAGCTGAGGAGACGAGAGCAATGCATGGACTAGGCCACTCTCTGAAAGCTCCATCCTGGTGATGCGAAGACAAAGATCTGTTCTATTGGCAAGTGTGGTATTTGCAAACTATTAACACTACAGGGTACCAACAGTTCTGCTATTTGTTCCCTACAAAGTTCTCAAATTAAATCACAAGTTTTCATAGTGACATTTACTGAATTTGGACCTGGTTAATATCTTTAGAAGGGCTTCCAGTAAATGTTGGCCGGCTCTGTTGCGTCATCGGACCTGCATCACTGTTTCAAAGTGGTTCTGAAGGAGCACTCCGTTACCTTTAAAGGAAGGTTCTGCTGTTTTCTACTCAAAGGGTCAGGTCTGCTTTAGAGTTCATGTTTTCTTCCACACGTTTGCTGTTTCCTCTGCATAAGCTGTGAACATCTGACTTGTCTCTTTTTACCCTTTTTTTTAAATCTATCAGTCAGTGAGTCTGCAGCTCCTCCAGAGTTACCATGGAGCTCTTTGAAACATGTCAGCTTAGAAGAGTTTAAGATGTTTTATAAACTAACTCAGATTAAGGTTTAGGATTTTTTACTTGACATTTTGTGATTCAGTCTTGAGTTGAAATTAGAACGGTCTAAAAACAATCTTAAAAAGTCTTTTATATGCAGTTTGTTTTAACAAAGTGACTCAAGCAGTGATTAGTTGAAGTTTTAGTGGATGCTTATTTGTGCATAGAAACATGACTGTGTTTGCTCGATGTAGCATTCTAAAAGAAGAACATTATTTCCTGTATGCAAAAGACCACAGAATAAGATCAGTGAGAGCTCTATTTTAGACCAACCCTACTCTGCCTAGCGACAGAGTAGGGTTGGTCTGTCCGTCTGCTGCAGACGGACAGACCAGCTGCTCTGTTCCACGCAGCTGATTTCGGCCGGGTCACCTCCGCTCTATCCTGTCCTGGCTCTGTGATGTGATCATTGAAGAAACAAACACTGATGATGCATAATGTTATGACTTCTAACCATAGAAGTCATAATATTTCCCCTTTTGCACCTAAATCAGCAGTCACACTTAAAATCATGGCCTCCACTGCACCAGGGGAGGTGTGTGTTTGTGTGTGTTATCTGGCACCAAGATGCTAGCAGAAGCTAACAAGCAGTGGGGTGGCTCCTGTTTGTCCAGTTCATCCCACAGGAGCTAGACTAGACTGAGATCTGTGGAGGTCAGAGGCCAGGCCGCGCTGGTTGTCCTCCTCAAACTATTCCTGAATCCTTTGAGCTGAGCAGGAGGAGCGTTATCCTGCTGGGAGACCACAGAACGCAGTTTTCACCGCAACTGCTCTGGAAAAATACAATGTGCTGTGCGTTCGGAGCAATGGGAGCTTCAGTAACTCATCTGTTAAATGTCTTGTGGTAAATTTGAAATTACTAAAGGGAACACCTCCTTAAAACCCCCAACCCATCTAGATAACCCCCCCCAAGCCCACCTCCTCTACCCCAGCCACTATTCTAGAGACCTGTTCCTCAATCCTGGCTGCTTGCAGCATATGTTGAGAATTTAGAGGTAAAACCGAATTTAAGTCCAAAGCAAAGAAAATGTTCAAGTATGTGTCATTTAAATAACCTGAAATATAATTATAAAAGTCAGAGGAGGCCCCATGGCTTCACCATGGGCCCTAACATCCCTAGATCCACCTCTGCACATGAGTTCAAGTCATAGTTTCTCCATTCAGTCTTTTCTAGTTTGGAGTCATTTTATTTTTACAATTAGGCAACAGGAATTTTTGGAGTTTGCTCCGATTGTTATTTTAATGATTATCACACGTGTTTGGGAGTTCATCAGGGTGTTTCCTGCTGTGTGATCTGATCCAATCTGACCCGATCTGAGCAGCTCTGACCCAACCTGCCACAGCATCTCCCAGGCTAGCAGCAGCTGGGTGACACAGCTCAGGGTGTGGTTTGGGTTGCAGCTCGGTACCACGCCTCATTCTGCTCACGCTCCGCTAGCTGGGCCACACTTCAGCGCTCCACACCGCAGAATGACTTGATGGCAGCTTCCTCCAGTGAAAGGTTCTTCATTCTGCTCAACAGGATGCAGGAGTGGAGAAGCTGCTTCTCCTCCCAGATAATAGAGTGGAATCCACCACATGTTAGCTCTTTAGCATCATGGACACTAAAAGCACTTTGAAAGCTGATTCTCACACTTTAATTCTGAAAGTGTGTGTAGTTGTGTGCACATGGGTGCAGGGGTGTGTGGGCGTGTGCGTGTGTGTGTGTGTGTGTGTGTGCGTGCGTGGGTGTGTGTGTGTGTGTGAGAGGATCAAGCTTTTGGTTCTCCCTGCACTTTTTCCAGTCTACACTTTATGTTCTCTTCATTGACAAGAATTGAAATATTGTATATTTATCTCTAGTTTGGTCTTATTTCTTTCAACATTGAGGGTTTTTCTCTTCTCTTTTGATTTGAGCATGGAAAAGGGAAAAATGACCAAAAGCAAATGATTTTTTTATTATTATTATTATTTCATTCAAACATTTATTAGGATGCTGACTCTGGGCTGTGTCTATGCTCTATAAATGTGGATTATTATTTCTTACACAATGCCAGGTGTGTTCTTCCTGGCAGTGGACGGGGGGCCGTCTGAGTGCAGCCGCCCCTCCCTGTGGTCACAGCTGTCAGCTTTCACGTCAACACACTTATACTATTAATGGAGTCTCTGCGAAGTAGTTTGTAAGACTTCCTGGGTAAATATGACCTCACGTCCCTTATGAGCTGTTCTGTCATTCTCTAGAAAACTAAAAGCAGAAATATTAGGACAGGAACTAGAACAGGAAATATTAGAACAGAAATTACGTCTCTCAAAGAGATATTGAGCCACAGATATTGTTTGAGCGAAACAAAGTCATCACTCAACTGCTGCATTTTTTTTTATTATTTGTTCTTTGCTTCATTGAGAACCAAAATATCATTTTACAAAAGAGACAAAACAAACTAACAAAAAAAATAAATAAATACAAACACAGCAATGAAACAAGAAATTAAGAAATTTGACTCAATGAAATAAGCTAATAAAATATGAGTTAAGAACTAGGTCAAGTTTCAGAAGAAGATTTTTCTTTTTGCCTTAAAAGTTATTTGAATTGTCCCAAATAAATCAAATTGGAAAGCTTCAGATCATGACATAACTTCATCACTGCTTTTTTTTTCTCAAAATGTGTGCGTTGTCAGAAATCTAAATTTGAATACTTTGGAGGTAAGTGGTAGAACTCAGAGCTGAAAGTAGACCTGTTCAGACCTGGTGGTGGTCTGCTTTAACTCCAGATAGAGAACCGACGATCTACTTTATGCTTTTAGACGTTATGGCATTATTATTAGAGCTGTAATGTGGGAACAAACACATCTGCAGTAACAGTCGTACGCTGTGACAAAACTGGAAAAGAATCAACATTAGTCTTTGTCGGGTTCATTCAAGGGCTCAGTTTGAGAAATCCCCGTCAGATGAGCAGGACCAAGTGAAGCAGCTCACATCAGCAGTCAGGCTAGGGAGGATGTGTGACCCATCTATCCGTTACAGAAAACCACTACAAACACTGAAGAAGAAATTAACCTGGGCCAACAAAACATGAACCTTTAATCATCGTGGAGACAGAGGTGTGATACTGTGGGATGTTTCCTGTTTCAAACATTTAACACTCTTATTCTCTAAAAAGTTGAGTCTCCATGTTTTCCTTCTGGTTGCGTTTCACCGACGTGGAGTGATGACTTGCTGAGTACAGCCCACCTTCAGCAGCTGGACCGCCATATTCAGTAATAATTCACTCTGTGGTTCCTGAGAACATGATGGGATGTTGACCAGAAGAAGGAGTCTAAACACGGCCAGCAACGCTTCCTGTTCAGAAAGTTTAAAACCTTCCATCAGCCCTTAAATACACAGGTAGCTTCTGTGTGACACATTTCTAGATGACTAATTCTAGGTGAAAACCGCCTGACGTCAAAAACATGTGGACCAATGATGAGTTACTGCTCATCTGACCCTGAGTCAGTTTGTGACTCTGTAGCATGATTCTCTGACCACAGAGTCTTTTTGTTTTCTGGTCGTTGTCTTCATGGTAGGTGAAGCTCTGCCCACAGAGTCAGGCTTTCTGTTTATCTTCCAGAGAGGTTAAGCTCATGACTTGTTACACTTTAACTGGAATAGGGTCTCTCTTTTTGATAACGTTGACCTTGCCTGGTATTATTCAGTGTGATGCTCCTACAGCCGGGAATCAGCTCCAGTTGGACATCAAGATGTCAGAATTGATTTCACTGGACTCATTTCGAGAGATTCGTAAAAACAGGCAACGAGATGCTAGTAAACAGTGTATTTGTTTTTAAATTGTTTTTATTTCTATTGTTTTATATTTTTGCTAATGTATTAATTCATTTTATTTTGTAACCAGGTTGCTGTGTATTGCAGACTTCTTCCCAGGTTCCTCTTGAAAATGAGATCTAGATCCCAACGGGGTTTTACCTGGTCAAATAAAGGAAAAAAATAAAATAAAATAAAATAAAAAGCTCCGCCCTCTGGGTCAGCTCTTCTGTCCTGGACTCAGCTCCATCCATCTTCCCATGAACTCAGCTTCAACGCCCCGAGCATAAACATCACATATTGTGGTTCAAACTGAGGCAAACTGGATAGTTTTTATTTCTCCATGGAGGTCAGACTCAAGGTCAGCAGGTTCTCCCACCTGAGCTGTGGGTCTCTGAAGCTCCTCCAGTGTTTCCCAGGACATGCTGGTAGATTTACACTTTCCACTTTGGAAGGACGGATGAACGGATCCTAACCTGCCCTAACGTTCCCATCATCCTTCCACTTGACACTTAGTTATCTGCTCCCTTTCATTAGTCTGTCACACTCAATTCTGACTAAATACATTCACCCTGGAGACAAGATGTGACACATGTCAAGGCCTGAGGGGTGTGAATACTGTTTCCTCAAGATGTGCTCATCAGATGAGGTCAAAGTCTAAATATATAAAAACAGACATGCACCCTTTGCTGGGTGGTTTTTCCATGTAGCAGAAAGAGGAAGTGAGACGGGCGCTGAAAGCCCCGTGAGACGTTCAGCTCAGTCCTTCCTCAGCACAATGAGAAGGGGAAGTGTTCGCAGCAGCACAGTTCACTTAAACTTCAGCCTGACAACAAACGGAGCCCAGCGGATCCAAATTCTTCCAAACAGGTAGGACTCCTGCTTCTTCAGCTTGTTTATGGTCGTTTTGAAGATTCCTGACCAAAGTCAAGATTCACTGTTGATCATTTTGTCTTTATATATAGAAACATGTAAGAGTTGTGAACGTGTAAACAATAATGAAAATGTGAAAATGCGAAAAGACAAGTTAAACTGAAATGTTAAAGATGGCGATGGGAATTCTTTAGCTTTAAATCTCAAAAAAGAATTATGATTTTAAAAGAAAACGGGTTTAAAGTCGTGAACTGACTTTTTCAGATCATGAGAGATTAGATCAATTTTACTCTGAAGATCAGTGTTCAGAACTTTTTGAGTTTTGGGGGCATTTTGTGATAAAATCTCATTTATTCCCATGAAGTTAAAAACACATAAAACTATTTTGGGTCGGTGGAGTTTGGGCAGAAGCTGATGAAGCTGTTCCTGTAAACCGAGGCAGAACACAGGAAGTGAGATGCGTCACTCCTTGCCGTTTGGCACAAACAGAACAGAAGGTGTCAGAAATGAGAAACGAATAAATAAATAATGAGATCAGATGAATTCTGGACTTTTCTTTCTACATCAGGAGAAAATGTTCATATGTGTGTGTGTGTGTGTGTGTTTCCTGTTACAGGTTCCATTAGCACAGTGTCACCATGGCTCAAGGCTGCCTCAAGTGTTTAAAGTACACCATGTGTGTCGCCAACTTCCTCTGTTTCGTACGTATGCCTCAGTCACACCAGTCAGCCTGGATCATGTTGTCAAGCTGATCTCATGTTCTCGTCTCAGCAAACAATCAAGTTTGAATGTTTTGATTCACTTCAGAATCACAGAGACTCTAATCAGCAACGTTTTATACTTATGAACATGATCAGCTGCATATCGTAATAATCTGTGTGTGTGTGTGTGTGTGTGTTCTCCCTGCTGCCAGGTGTGTGGAGTGGCGGTTCTGGGCTTCGGTGTGTACCTGATGGTGAATTTTAACTTCACCGCTCTCACCCCGTCTCTGGCCAGCCTCAACATTCCCAGCATGCTGCTGATCAGCGGCATCATCATCACCTGTGTGTCCTTCCTGGGGTTCCTGGGGGCCCTGAAGGAGAACCGCTGCCTCCTCATGACGGTAACACACGCACACACACACCCCCGCACACACACAGATAGTGTGTCTTTTTATCAGCACAAGGACGTTCATTGACTTCCATTCATTTTTCATTCACTTCCGTAGCCTAACCCTGACCTTTACCTTAAACCTAACCATAATCAGTTCCATGTTAACCTAAGCTTAACCTAAAATTAACCTAAACTTAACCTGAACTCAATTCACACCTTAGTCCTAAACCGTTTTAACTTGTGAGCCAAAATTATCAAATCAAAAGAACTAGAGGGCCAGAAAAATGTCACATTCTTAATAAAACTTATATGGTGATGCTATTCTTTTATTATTTTTATTATTATTATTATTATTATTATTATTATTATTATTATTATTATTATTATTCTGTTTCTTTAACCAACCTGATAATGTAACAAATTAGTTCAACAAATTAAGTAATCAGATGTTTTCTTTTTTATTGGAAAGAGATGCATGAACTGTTGTAGAACCAAAACTTTTTTCAGAATTCTCTTATTAAAAGAAACTTTTGTCAAGTATTTATTGAAAAAACAAAACAAAACGTAAAATATAGTTTGGATCAATAAAAGCAGGATTTATGCCACTCTGTAATTGGAACTGGATAGATTTTGTTCTTACAAAAGAAAGCTAAACAGTGGTTATGTAAAGATTAATACTTTGTATATGGATAAGACTAAATGGCGGCAGTTAAAGGAATATTTCAGACTGTTGGACGGGGGCTTCTGTGGAGCGTTTGTTAGCAGCTAGCTTAGTGCCTTGACCTTGTGTAAGTACAGGTGAATTGCTTCGTCGATGGAAACAGGAAGCAATCCACTCAGACGGAGCAACAGGAGCGCCGTCTGTGGAAACGTTTCCTGTTGTGGAACTTAAAAAGACGGATTTCAGCATTAAAGCTGTAACTGATTATTCTATCGCAGCGATGGCGCCCTTCAACACAAAAGTCACTGCAAACTCCTGGGAATAGTGTGACCAGATTTCCAGGGGATTAAAAAGTTGACATTACACAAGAGATTATCCACGAGAAAAAGAAAAAAAAAGCAGTAATAAAAATGCGCCTCATTACAGTGAACAACCTGGTCCTCACTGTCCTTTAAGAACCGTTCAGAGTGTGAAACAACATATGCTGCTGTATGATACCAGAACAACCAGCAGAACTGGAAACCTGAGGGTCCATTAAAGGAAAGAAGGAAAGATTTATAAACCTCTCGTTACACATCGGATTTTCTCCTGTTTTAAACTGGATAGTACATCCGGCCTGAAGGCAGAGCGTTTAGAATTCAAATCAGACTTGTATAATACACATACACAGTTATTTTAACCCTCAAAAGAGCATTACCACTAAACGGCGCAGCAGCAGCTACTGGTTTCCTCTGACCATTAGTCAGATAAGACCTTAAAATACTATTTTAAATAGAATGATTCGCTCTTTCTACACAGATGAGTGTGAGCAGATGTCAAATATTTTAAATCAGTCGACATCAGAAAAATAACCTCTAGATGAGCTTAAACAAACATGTCTGAATCCACAGAAGTCCATAGTTGTTCTGTGTTCCTGCCAGACTCTTTCTCAGGAGAGAAGCCTGGTTCCTGGAAGAAGTTCCTGCACATGTGGTTCACACCAAGATCTGTTAAAGAAACCGTTCGAGCAGAGCCGATAATTTACATAGGTCAGTGCGGTGTCTCAGTCAGCGGGCGGAGCTGGTCCAAAACACGGATCATCCTGTGTGAGACAGAGCGTGTCCATCTGAAGACAGAGCACTCCGACTGACCACAGGGTTCACGTTTACTCAGGATCACAACTTCACTGCGTTTCATTGGGACTTTAGGTGGCAGACCAACACAAAGTGATGTATTATTGTGAAGGAAAATGATACATGTTGTTTAAATTAGTGTACAAATAAACAGAGGCGGGGAGAGTATCCAAAAAATGTACTCAAGTAAGAGCAGCATTACTTCAGCATCTGCAAAATGGAAAAAGTATTTGTCAAAGAAATGACTCAGAGTCAGAGTAGAAAAGTAACTGAACAGAACATCAATCGTTTAACATTTAAAAATTAATCATCAAGTGGACCAAAATGTAAAGTCAGTGTTGAAATTTGGTATTTTAAAGACCAGAATAAAAATAATTCAAATAAATATTGTAACTACAAAACAACAAAATCACGTAAACGAAACATTTTTTCATAATCAGTTTCTCTCAATATAAAACCTATGAAACTTGTGTGTCTGGTGAACCTCAGGTTAAAACAAGCTTGTTCTGCATTCAGCCAGGATCCAGACATTTTACTCCAGTAACAGCAGCAATACCTCCTGGGTAAAAGTCAAAAAGTGCTCTGTAGTAAAAATTCTCCTCAAAGCACTTTTTTTTCCCAAGAAGTTTCACAAGAAAAATTAACTAAAGTCTCCACGGATCTTCTGCTTACGGAAGAAAGAAAAAAACACGAGAAGTTTGTTTTAACAGTTTGTCACAGGAAACAACAAAAGGTGAAACCAACATTATGCATCAGCACACTATATCCATGACGAAACATGGTGGTGGCAGCATCATGCTGCTTCCCAGCAGGGACAGACTCAGCAACAAGGTGGAGGTGGATGGAGGTAAATACAGGGGAATCCTGGAAGTATAAACCTGTGCAGATGTTCCTGTTTCTGGGACTTGGACCCAGTTTTAAACTAGCCTGCGTCGTTCCGGCCCCACTCTGACCAGATGACTAATATTTGTCAAAGTGAAGATGGTTAAAAGAATGCAGATAAAATATTGATCTTCCCATAACAGACTGAAAGTTCAAAGTTTTATGCAGATAAAATATTTGACCTTTCAACTAAAACCTACTTTAAATATGTGGATGGAAGATGCTGCTGTCTAATTTAAAGGCTCGCCACCTCTTCTCACCTCTACCACACAGATGTTTTGACTTATTTCTAAATAAAACATTTCTTCATATGTTTTGAGTTGTTTTTCCATCTGAAAACCTGAAGACACGGGCAGCACTGACCGCTAGATGCCAGGCTAGCTATTATATTTGAGAAGAGAGCTTAGCTAAAGCCTGGACCAGCTAATCCTAGTCTATGTGAAAGTAAATGTCTAACACTTTACTCTGGTCTGTGTTCGGTAAAAGTTCAAAGTTTTGCAGCTTCGCGATGCTAAGTGTTGCTGGTGTCATTTCACACAGTTCCTGCTGTGTGCGGTGATGCAGAATGTCTTTGCTTCAGGACTTCAGGTCGCGTTGCTCTGACATTGTTCAACTTTTAAGTGAGTAAAAGTGCAATGATTTGTGTTGGCAGTTTTTCCTGGTGATCTTCATTCTGATGCTGGTGGAGCTCACAGCAGCATGCCTGATGCTCATTTATGAGGCCGAGGTGGGACTCCAGCACCACACACACGCTACGTTCACAACCAGATCACACTGACGACTAAATGCGTCTCTCACATCTCCGTTTAGATTGGCGAAATAGTGACAAAGGATCTCAACAAAGGTTTGGAAAACGCAAAAAATAATGCAAGTAAAATGAGCGACTGGGATATAGTTCAGAACACGGTGAGTGGAACCAGGATCCTGCAGAGATTCAGATGTTTGCCAAGATTCGGTTTTCATTTTGTCTGCCTTTCTAAAACAGTTTAAGTGCTGCGGAGTCTATAATGTCAGTGACTGGGGGAATAAAATCCCTGAGTCCTGCTGTGTGGAAGCACCATGTCCCTCAAGAAACAATGCAACTAAAATTGACCTGGAGTACAAAGAGGTAGAGGAGCTAACGCCTTCTAGGCCTGTATTATCGACATGATTAATAATCTATTCTTGAAATAATATGTTGCGTGACTCACTGTTTGCAGGGCTGTTTGAAAAAACTGAAAGAATGGTTTGAAGACAACTTCCTAACTACTGGGATCGCTGTCATTGTTCTATGCGTCATTGAGGTAGGATGAGCATGCAGCTTTATTCAAATATTACTGAACTGGAGTTACGGTGAGACGGCTCTCTTTAGCTGGGCTGAACCTGATAGATCATATCAATGTTTGCAGCCTTTAGCAGTAAGAAAAAAAGAGTCACAAACTTCAGTTTTCTATGTTATTCCAAGGATTCTTGGAATTACTATTATTACATCAATTATGGTGGATATTTTATGTGAGTTCAGTTGACTGAAGGTCAGAACAACTGTATTGTATATTGCATGTGGTTATGCTATTGTTTACAGTCTAGGAGCATTGGATTATATCCATCCATTTTCTGTACACCCTTGTCCCTAGCGGTGCCTATCTCCAGCTAACGTTTCGGGTGAGAGGCGGGGGTCACCCTGGACAGGGCAACACAGAGACACACAACCATGCACACTCACATAATGAGAATTTAGAGAGACCAATTAACCTGACAGTCATGTTTTTGGACTGTGGGAGGAAGCCGGAGAGAACCCACCATGCACAGGGAGAACATGCAAACTCCATGCAGAAAGACCCCGGGCCGGGAATCGAACCCAGGCAACAGTGCCACCAACTGCACCACTGTGCAGCCGCTTTGGATTACATCCCGAGACAAAACTTTAAAGATAATTCCTACTTTTCAGACTCAACTTCCTACAGTTCTTGATCCTTTGTTTTTAGGACAGTTTTTAGACGATGAGATAGAGAACGCCCCTGTGTTTATATGCCAATTGAAATATTTCTCCAAACTTGTGTTTTTCCATGTCTTTCCATAACTGGAAAACAGTCGAATCCAGTTTCACACTTTCTCCATTTGAAATGGGAAGTTCATATGGATAAAAATGCTGAAATCAGTGTGAAAAGTATCAGAGTGTCAGAGACGGAGAGATGTGCCTTGGTTGGTTGAACTCTGCTGGAACTTGGCATTATAAAAGAAATCTGGTAATGCTTGAGTAACAGGCCAAAAATATATATATTAGAAAACATATGCATATATGTTGGGTTCATGTCCTCTTTTTGATTAACTGGTTTTTCATATTATAATATGAACATGCGTATTCTTAAATAAAGAATATTAAAAAGTGTTAAAATGTAGTCCGTTTTGCTTAAAGCCTGATCTGATCAGTTCTCTCCTCCTACAGAGAACCAGTGTTGCTCTGGTTGTGGTCCTGTGGCTCCTCAGCCTGGACCTCTTTAGTTTGGATTATTGATGATTTCCTTTCTGTTCATCCGTGGAACTCGCTGTCTGCCTCTGCAGGTCCTGGGAATGTGCTTCGCCATGACGCTCTTCTGCCACATCAGCAGGTCTGGACTGGGATACAAGTTATAAACACCCTGTGGCCTGACATCGTTGTACAGTTATAAGTCCTCCTTAAAAGTCTTGAATTAAATTTTATTTTCTTGGACATTATTAAAAAAAAAAAAAAAAAAAGCTTCATTGTATAGATTTTATTATTCACTTCACATGTCGTCACCTCAGGTCATCCTGTGAAGTGAGCACTGCTGTATTTTACTCGTTGCATTTTTGTCCTGCATGTCTTTATGTGAAACAGTTTCTGATGCAGTTCTTTGTCTCTTAAATCAGCCAATAAAGTTTGGTTCACTCAGAGCTGACATCCATTTCAGCAGCAGTCTGCTTGTTGTCACGTGACTTCCTGTCTAAGCGAAATGTGGCGGAGGTTTTAAAACCCGAACTTCCTCTCCTGGCCATTTTCAGCCAGCTACAAGCAAACTGCAGGAGCAGGAACGAAAAACACATCAACCACAACAAAGTAACACAGATTAATTTATTTCTCTCCAGAATAAATCCTGCATCAATAGTTTAAGACCAAAAAAAAAAAAAAAAAAAAAAAAAAAAAACAAAAAAAAAAAAAAAAAATTTTATTTATATTTTAAAAAGGTTTTTTTTCTGTTTAAAACCATCAGACGAAAAAAATACAAATACAATGTCTGCAATTTAAAAAAAAAATGTAACTGTACACAGCAGAATACACCGTTTATTGCAAACTGAAAACACCTGACGCCGCAGAAACAACAGTATTGCAATTCACCTAAAAGATATGAAGAGACAAAATAAAGAAACTACTGATACAGCTCTCTCTTCCTTTAACTCCATGAAACTAACAGCTGTGTAAAGTTTGGTCCACCCCACCCAGTGAGTCTCCACACGCAGCACAGTGTCTCAGACGAGGCGCGGGACCCTGCAGGTCCACTGGAACAGGGCCGTCCCGGTTACTTCCTGCTTCAGATAAATAAGACGAGCGGCATCGGCTTGAGGGAGACGCCGCCATATTGCAACACTGAGCCAGAATTATTGCAAGCAAACACATAATTGAGACCCTCTGAGTAGAGAAGGACCTGTGCCACAGAGCAGTTTGTCTCTAAAATCGAATCACTTAAAAAAAAAACCCATACTGTTGTTTTAACAGGAAGTTACAGAGCAGCTCGTTTCATTCAGCAGCCTCGCGCCGGTCCGACGTTCAAGTTCTACTCAAACATCCCTGATCAGGATCAAGTTTCCACGCACCACATAAATTACTTGTACAGTTTCGAAGCGTTGCTCCCAGCAACTGTTCTGTAGTGAAGCTCGAATGTGCTAAACGTTGCTAACTAGTTTGAGTTCATGAGGAGAAGCTTTGTGGCGTAGGAGCAGACGGTACCGTGTTAGCCGGGAGGCTAGCCGTGGTCACAGACCAGATCATCCACAGGACACGAACACACACACACACACACACGCCCACACACACAGGCAGCATGTTTCTCTCTAATTACAAAAATATTTTCCTGAAGCCTCTAATTTTTTCTAGTTTAGGTTTTTTTTTTCCTTTTTTTCCTCGATTCATTTGTGTATTGAATCTCTTTTGATGTGCTATTTGCTTTGTACATTCTTGTTCAATAAAGATCAAAAAATAATGAGGAGAAAGAGGCTCTGGCCCAGTCAGGAGGAAGCATCCAGAGTTGGGGGACCCTGCCCCATCAGAACATGGAGGATCAAACGCTGGCTGTTCGTTCAACTCGACACTAGGAGACATGTTACCATCAGAAAGCGGTGACCTCTGGAACATCGGGCTGATGGGAGTCATTTCTGATCAGCTGTGAAGCTCACAGTGACGGGAACTGTGGCAGGAGGAAAAACGATCTAGGGGAAGAGAATTGAGGCGACACCAAGACATGCCACTTCCTTCACAGGCCTACAGACTCCTGAGCTGCCAGCATAGGTCAAAGATCAAGGCTGAAAGCTCAGTGAAAACCAGGACCACCACTGCAGCAGGCTGTAGTTTACTGTGTGATCCAGCAGATGGCGCACACTGACCTGCTGCCTAGCAGGTCAACTGAAGCAGAACTGAATTCATCATCAGCAGCAGCATCACGGATCACGGTGCAGATCAAACCCCAAGGCACCGAGCTGTGGTCAGCAGTTAGAGAGGCGTGTGCTGAGCCAGCAGGAAGAGGAGCAGCGAGGCGGAGGCAGAGCAGCTACTGACTGAACCTGAACGCAGTCAGCACCCTGCTGGCTGCCTGCGCCGACGACAGGCTGAAGCAGGCAACAACTATGACCTATGTTTGGTTCTGGCATCAGCAGACAGGAATATTAGCCGAAGATTCAATTTTCTTAACCATTAAGGTTTCCAATCCAAAACAGAAACAATTGCACAGATTTCATCAGCTGCTCTGATTTAGTCCGACGCTCTGAGCGCTGGTGAACCGTCAGGGGTCAACAAAGCGGCCCGAGCAGCCTGAGAAGACCAACATGTTGCCTGGATACTGAGGAGAGACCGCGTCATTCCTCTTGGAGGTTCCAAAACTTTCACCCTAAGTTTAGGAAACACCAAGGAGCCGCCTGAGTTCAGAGTGGAAACCTGACAGTGAACCTGTTGGAGAGCTTGGCTGCGTCTGTCAACAGAAGGTGCAGGAAGCTCACACAACCCAAAACGAACAAGCACAACAACTGTCTCTTCACCCAGCCAGCTACCAGAGAGAAGTCAGGTATGATCAGACCTCCTGTGCCTCAGCATGCAGTGGTTTGACCACGGCTCCACTCCCAGTCAGAACCCTGACCACGCATCTCAAGCTCATGGGGCCTGCTATTTAAAACCTGAGCTGGTGTGGTTCAGGACTACCAGTTTGTCCTTCACCAGTAGGGTGGGAGGAGGCTGCTGGGGCCCGTTTGGCTGAGCCGTGGTCAGTGAGCTGCTGACCTCTGCAGGACACCATCCTACAAACCTGGAGGTTTGTAGGATGGTAACCTGAACCTCCTCAGTGCTTCCTCCCCCACCCTGAGACTGGCTGGTTTGGTGATTGTGTTCAAATATTGATCAAAATAGTACATACAGAAGGTTCCTATTAAGACTACATTTATCATCCTGTAAGAAAAGTTCCTGGTTTCACCCCTCAGACCTCCACCCCCCACTGAGCTGGGTGGTTGGTCATAAAGTGAGAAAGTGTCAGAACATCAGCAGCTCTGTGTTGTTAACCTGACTTCTAGCTTCCTCTGGTCTGACTAACAGGTAAACGAGGAGCAGCATCCCTGCACCAGAAGCCCCTCCCCCTGCGTCGCAGGCAGTGTGTCTCTAGGTTATCTTATTCTTCAGCATCAGGCCTTTGTCTGGTATGGTAAGGTTCACCATCATATTAAGCAGAGTGTTGCGGTTGCTTGTAGAGTTTGGTACTGGGCTGTGCGGCTCCGGGGTTCTGCGGCTGCCAGGTGGGGGTGGGGTGGGTGTGTTCTGTCTTTAGAGCCAGGTGTGTCCTCTCAGGCACAGGAACGCTGTTGCGTCTCAGCCGGGGCCGCAGGAGGCCTAGAGGGGCATCAGCCTGGTGGTGTGGAACAAGAGCGGGTTCAGGTCCTCGGCCTGGACGGCCCGGTGAAGCGATGGCTCCGAGCGACTTCGCTCGATTTTTGGCATCAGTTCCTGCACCTGCTCAATGGCTACCAGGATCTGGAGGGACACAACCACACGTAGAGAAACAGTTCAATGATGCCGAGGAAACAGGTTTCTGCAGACTGTGAAGGACTCTGAGGGACTGTGAGGGACTCCGGTCCTACTGAGGACCGGAGTCACCCTGCACCTGGACCTGGACTGTTTATGTGTTGAAATGAGCCAGAGCATCTGCAGGTTTCACCAACTCAAATCTAAGACTTTTTAAAACCTTTTCTCATCTTTCTCAGCTGTATTTCTCTCCACAGTAACATGCTTGTTGAAATAAAATTCTTCCCCAGGCCAGCAGCTTTGTCTTTCTCATACCAAATATGGCAGCAGACTCAAATCCGTAGTGCTCAGTTGTTTTTACACAGAATGCATGTAGCATCGTGTGAGCTGGTAACAGAAGTGAGCCAGTGGTGAAAACTAACGTTGTCCAGTCAACTGCAGATAGATGCAAAAAGCTAGCTAGCTAGCAAGTCTACACTATCAGCTCGTTAGCAGTAGCAACAAAGATGTCTGCACGCGCCTCAAACTGTTGCCTGCCAACAAAGAAAAAACACTAAATAGAATATATGAGGTAAATAGTCCTATCACAACAAAATTACTGCCCTGTCATTAATATATTAAAGGCCAATCTCCATTCTTTGAAAATGAATTTAAGACTTTTTAAGGATGCACAGCCGGTGTAGCTCTGGCTGAAGGTTTAGAGTTGACCTGTTGGAAGGTCAATCTAAACTCGTTCCAACTGAGGGCCTCACAAAATCAGTCCCCAGGCCACAAATGGTCCCCAGGCCACACTTTGGACACCCTTGCTTCATACCCTCTGTTAGGGTTGGGAAAAAGTGATAAAGAAAATATAATTAAAAAAACAGCTCTAACATATTGGTTTTCACATGAAGACATGTAGATGTATGTGCAGGCTGTGTGTTCACGCTGCATCCATCTCCAGATGCTGCAACGTTTGCATTATAATCTAGTGATAAACGAATCTCTAATTATTCATTAATCACGACAAAGATAGAAAAAGATTCAGCCAAAGCGCTTCAAGTGCTGTAAGTTTGCGGAGAGTCTAGTAGGTCTATCCCTTGTACTAATAATCACACTAATATTTTCATTAGGTACACTGAAATGATCAAATTGAAGAATTTGAGGGATTATATGCTGGTACTCATTTTAGCAGCAAGCATCCATCTCTCTGACCCACCTGTGGAAAAAGGGGCCTCTCCTCCCGTTTGAACTTCAGGCAGTCAATGATGAGCCTCTTCATGGACTTGGGTGAGGTGCT
Organism: Girardinus metallicus; assembly: GCA_903067095.1. Taxonomy (NCBI): domain Eukaryota; kingdom Metazoa; phylum Chordata; class Actinopteri; order Cyprinodontiformes; family Poeciliidae; genus Girardinus; species Girardinus metallicus. Next base: position 28,552 of record CAEGAE010037091.1, read on the forward strand.
GCACAGTTTACCGAGGTCTGGAGACAAGTAACCACGCCCCACCATGAACAGTATCTGAAGGACAAGGAAAAGAAGAAACAACATACATCAGCCTGTTCCACATGTGCTGAAACACAGAACAAGAAACTGCAGAGTTTGAGGTTCATTGTGTCACACTGAAGAGCAGCAGGGGGCTGACCTGAACTAGTATGACCGGGAAGATAATGAAATGCTGTGTAAGCAACAATTAGACTCTTAGAATAGAAAATATAACTAAACACATCTTGTACGAACTCAGACCATGTACTTTTCAGTGATGATCTAATTATATATGTGTATTTTGCCACTATGGTTTCTCAGTTCTGTTTTTTTTCTCTGTTTCTGTAGAAGGTGTAATCCTGTATTCTCTCTGTCCTTCTTGTACCGAACTCTATTACATTTGAGTAAAACCCACAGCAGTTTCTAAAAAAAGTGTATTTATCAAGTAGAGCGACATAACGAAAGCTGCAATGCTCCTCTTGTGAAAGGAAATCTCTTTCACAAGAGATTGGCACTCGGACAATAGTTCTGAGCACCACTTTGTTTAAAAATAAAGAACATTTGTTACTTTAAGATCATATTGCTCACTCCTCCAGTATATTCCAAATATTAGAATTAAGCTTTAAAACTGTTTTCTAGCAGTTGAACTACTCTGATGTGGCATTGTACAGGGAGCAGTGAGGGGCAAAAAGCATCTGTGTGAGCAGAAAACCACCGATGGACACAACTGATCAGAACATCAGGCTGACCTGACCTGTGAGGTGTTGAGTTAGGCACACTGCCCAAAATCCTCCCTGTTTTAGATACTTCCTGGTTCAGAACACTCGAGTCAAATCACGACTCATGAACAGAACTCTGCAGAACCAGGGACAGCTAGAACATGCAGGACACCGGCAGCTGGACAGCTCTGGGTTTGTGAAGTGTCGGCACCAAACCTGGTCTCTGTTGTTGATATTGGAGTAAGGAAGCGTTCCTGACATCAGCTCAAACAGCACCACTCCATAACCATACACATCAGACTGGAAGGTGTACGGGTTGCTGTCCTGCATCCGGATCACCTCGGGAGCCTGGAGAGCAGCGGGAGAAAACGCAGCAGCAACACGTTAGCATCAGACATAGCAGCTGCCACCTAAAGAGATCAGAATCCCTTTGTTTGTAATGCTGCGGCCATCTTGAGGATCCAGCAGAGGATCAGTGCAAGCTTTGTTGTTCTGCCTGCACTGACGGCAACATCAGCGTAGATGTGGACGTAAATCTGCGTCCACATTTACATTTAAGCTGCTTTATATTCTGTTGATAACTGGTTGTCATGGTGAAGCATCAGTACTTTGAAATGAAACGGATGTTTTTTCTAATCTGTGATGCTTAGTTGGTGGTGATAGTTGATGCTACCCACAGTTGACAGTTTAAAATGTCAATTATGTTTTCTTTTGTTTTAAAACAGTGAAATCCCGGTTAACACACTCATCACCTCCACACACAGTGTGACGTCACCTCTGGTCCAAACAGTAATAATGAATGAATCACAGAAAGGCGTCTTAAGGCTCCTTGGTCGTTACCAGAAGAATTCACAGTTTAACACTTATGGAAGTTGAATATGAAATATTGAGATGGAAACAGCATATATTTAAAGCCCTGACCCTTCTGACCTTTGAACTCTACTAAAGGAAGAAAGGTGTGATGCAACTCCCACAGGTCGCAGTTTGTTACCATGGTGTCTGATAACAACCAGGAGGATTTTACTGGTTTAGGAGATTTTCTCTGTTGAACAAAGAGGCAGTGCTGAAAATTATTGCTTTATTTTAAAATAATAAAAAAAGTGAACATAATAAAACTTTCAATTTATCCAGAAAACTGGCCGAAAGGGAGCCAGTGTGATTCTCCCTTAAACATGAAGCTGATGTGTTAGTGACGGTGAGATGACTAACACAGAGCTTACCATCCAGAGGATGGAGCCGCTGGGCTGCTCTACTTGCTGGGAGCCGCTCCATCGATACTTCACCGTGGCCAAGCCAAAGTCGCCGATCTTTACGGTCCAGCCCTCGTGGAGGAAAATATCTGGCAGCAGAGCTGAGAAACGGTCCAGCAGACAAGTGGTGCAGAGGATCTTTGTATCACATACCACAAAAACCAGGCAGATATTTAAAGCAGTAAAAGGAGGCGGGGGGAGGGGGAGGGTCGCAGGGGAAACTAACCACCAAGGGAAAGTTTGTTGAAGCTCAAAACTTCAAATGTCAAATTAGTCAGCACCTAACAAGAATGAAGAAAATTTCACCTTCAGTCACACATATTAGTTTGTCAAATGAAATATGTGGAGGTCAAATGAACAAAGTATGGTTGAACGATGACTATTCTTTTGTTGTATCAGTTACAAACAAATGATTTTAATCTTGTTTGAACCTTTAGAAGTTGCTGAACTCTGAGCTAAACTGGGGAACACAAACATGCATTTATTAAAGGGTAACACTGACAAAGCAAGGATACTGTTTGATTTCAGGTCTCGATGAATGATGTTCTTTGCATGAAGGTAACTATGGAAGAGACGAAGAGCAGAATGAAATAAAATCCACAAATCTTCACAAGGATCCACTCCACTGACCGGAGTCAAACATCCCTTCATGGAAATTCTACTTTCTGTTTCCTAGTTGCTCTTTATCTGTTCAAACAAACTGTATAATAAGTCCAATTATTTGATTAAACTTCAAAATTGAATGTCAAAATAAAGCTGATCATTTGTTTAGAAAGACACACTGGATGCATCTCATAGTCAGACTTCCTCCAGTTAAAACGCGTTAGTGGAAAGTCATCTGAATGTCTTACTCCATGCCCTGCGCCGTCTGTCTGGCCACATCAATGCGACGCATCGTGTCAAACTTGGTTTCTGTGACGTGCAGATGGCGGTAAAGACTGCTGCCCTCACACCACTGGGTGATGATGGCAAAGTTGGGCTTAGTCATGAAGCCCATGAAGAGCAGGATGTTGACATGGCGGGTTTTCCTGCAGAGCACAAACAGTAAGAAAATGTTAGAAACTACTCCATCTCATCCGCTGCATGTCAGTGGATCCCTAAGAGTTAGTTCATACCGAGGACATCAGAGTCAGATTTGCCACTTCACCGTCTATGATCAACCAAAGACCATTCTAATAGTAGCAGAGCTGGGCCATGCGGCTTTAATTTCTTTCATACTCGATCCTATTTAAAAAAAATCATTTTTTCTCACTTTCTTTGAATAAGATTTTCTTACAAATGACAAAAATATTTCCAAAAATGACTTCTATTTCAAATGTCCTTTCTGTGAGTTGGAATAGTAGGGCCATATGAGAACACTTGTTTCATTATGAGAAAAATGTCAACTTTATTCGGTAAATAATGAAACTTTAAATGCAAAATTAAAGTTTAAACTTGCATTTAAAGTCCATTAAAAGTGTCAACTTTGCATTAAGGGTGTCAATATTTACCAAATAACACTTCATAACAACAGTAGTAAACATTCATGAAGCATCCTTCATATTTATGACAGGTGCTAAGTCATATGTATAATAGTGTCATGACAGTTTATGCACATCCCTTCAAATAAAGTCTTACTAAAACAAAATCCAGATTTTCAAAAATTAAATTTTCAAAAACATGATTAATGGATAAAAGGAATTTTTCGCCAACCCCCAAAGAGCAGAAATCAACAGGTAGTACTGAATGTTGAGTATGAACCACATGGCTGCTCACCGTAAGACCTGCATTTCATTCTTGAACGCCTGCAGCTGCTCAGGCGTTGGCTCTTTGACCTTAAGGATCTTGATGGCCACGTCTCCGTGCCACTTGCCCTTGAAGACTGTCCCGAAGGAACCCGTGCCTATTCTCTTCTGCAGGGTGACTTCTCGATAGGGGACCTCCCAGTAGTAACTAGAGTCTCTGTAGCCTCCGCGGTGCTGAAGCAACACAAAGCAGCCCTTTACTCTCTACTTTCCCCTCCATCAGAGGACAACAATGGACCAGGCTGGAGACAACATACCACTTTCTTCTTGTCGTCGGATGAGGAGGATTTGCGTTCCTTGTGCTCCAAGGGGGACTTCTGCAGCCTCCGTCCGGGGGAGCCCAGAGAGGAGGGCGGGCTGGTGGGGGGTTTGGGCGAGGGCTCTGGGCCTGCGGGGACACATAACACCGGTAAGGATGAGACGAACCCGGATTGGAAATGAAACCAGAGCAGATGTTGGGAGGAGGCTTACCTATCGTGTTGTATTTCAGTGTTTCCTAAAAAACATTGGATAAAGGAACATTAAATGTTGGTCAGTTCAGGACACACACTGTGTTAATGTGCAGCAGGACCGTTCACACAAAGCTGACCTCTACGATGACGACGGTAGTAATGTCCACTGTGCTGACCATGTGGACGTTGGGGGTGGAGGTGGAGCGATGTCTCTGTAGAGACTGGCCGTCTCCACCTGTTGTTGGAAAGTTAAAGGTCGGGGACAGGAGGCCTGATCTGGAACCATTCCGGAAAACAAACAGTTTTTGTGTTGCAGTCAGTTTAACACATCAGAAGCTTTTGATTTCAATCCATCTGGTTTGGTTCAGAGCTTACCCAGCAGGCTCTGGGGTTAAGGCGAGGTTGCTCTGCGATGGCGAATTCTCAGGCAACAATATCTGAGGATAATCTGTGCAGGAATTGCTGTCACACCTGCACGAAACAATCAGAGAACAAACACACGATTTGCAACAAGTTTGTGCCCATAGATGGGTCAACAGCAACAGATAATTAGTAATAATTGTATATGGGGAGTCAGACAGCTGAGGCAAGTACATTTCTTTCTATTTGTTGTGTGGGATTTGTTCAAGTGTCAGGCTCTTTCACAGGATAAAAGTAACTTCTATTTAGGATTATTGAGCATTTGGATGAAAACTGTATGCATACAAACATCTGGAGAGTGACCTCATGAAAAGAAAGAGAAGTGCAGTCAAAAGTCTCAATCAGACCCTCAAAACCCAGCAGGAAAAAGGTAAGTATCTGATCAATTTTGACTTTAGACCAGTTTGAAGATCAGATGATGAATTGCCAGTAAGTAAAACTCACCGTTTGCTCACTGTATCCATGTCGACACACACAGTGGGGACTTTGCTGCTGCAGTGCTGGTGAAACTTGTAGCCACATGTCTGACATCTGAAGCCATTAAAAAGAAACTTGTGGCAAAAATCACAGTAAGCCAGTTTGAAAAAAGTTTTCCGTACCTGTGAAAACAAACACATCCACGATATTTGCTTCTGAAAGAACAGCAGAAGGAGGAAATGTTGCGATTCTGACCAGGTACGTACAAAGTTATGCATGGTAAGAGGAATGTCATCCAGGACTTCGACTAGCAGCTCCTCTCCGACCAGAGGGGTGATGTCTGTGTCCCAGTCCGTCAGTCTCTTACGGCTATGAACAGGAACAGAAACATGTTGAACAGCAGACAGTTTTGACAAAAGAAACTCTAAATACAGGGGATAGTTGGGGCAGCCTGCTGAATTATAATCAAGCATAACTGTGAAATTTCCGCCGTCTGTTTGTGGTCCTTGGCAGCAGCTTTGCGCTTCTCACACTGCATATGGATCTCTACAGCCTCAATCCAAACGTCAGTTTTTGTGTACAGAATGCATACGGCCTTACATGGGTTGGCAACATAACTGAGGCAGTGGCGAAAACTAACATCGTACAGCAATGAAGATGTTAGCGCATGACTCAAACATCTGCCTGACAGAAATGTCAAGACAGAAAGAAAAAAAAGGACTACATTCGAGAATATATGAGACTAAATAACCCTGTCACGACAAAATGTAAGACCTGTGATTAACGTAATTAAGACCAACTTACATTTTGTTTTATAAATTTAAGGCATTTTAAGGATGCGCGAGCAGCATGATAAATGGATGTATAACAGAACTGTGCAGCACCTGATGACATTCAGGCACAGCTATCACTTCAATCAGATGTGCTGAAGCAGAGGCGGATCTAAAATATGCAGGACAGTGAGCCCTGAGGGCCAGGACGGAGGAACACCGTTTTAGCCCAATCTGGACAAGACTGTTGTGTGAACTGTGGACATGTGTTGCCAAGAGCCAAACATAGGAGAGGGACACATCTGCTAGCTGATCATTGTCCACCTTGGTGGCTTGCCAACACCAACCTGGCACCGACTGGTTTCTCTGTTTACTCTTCAAACTCTTGTCCTTGAATCAGTTGCGGTGCAAGTTTGAATCGTTCAGCTGTTAGTTTGATGAATCAGTTCATGATCTCATCAGGGGAACTTAATATTTGAGTCGACAGAGAAAGACGTGGATCCTCCGTGTCTTTCACTGTCAATCAACCTCATGGACTTGCTGCTAATGGTAGAGAAACAACTTATTGTTACACGAAAACTGTTTAGCCACCATCATTGAGGACTATGCTATCTAGCATTAGCATTCATGGCAAGCTCCAGTGCAGGCAACTAGCTGTAGCACAGCAGAGAGCAAGGGGGGGAGTGTGTGTGTAGCGCGTACATGAGAATGATTGACAGTGCTAAGGTCCACCTCCTGGCTCTGATTGGTTGGTGCGTCTCTGCCTTCTCCACTAGGAGAAGGCAGAGGAGCTTGATTTTTTCGCAGATTATCTGTTTCATGTTATACTGTCAGGACAATATGACGGTTAAAAATATGTAAAAAAAAAAAAAAGACAGAAAAAAAACATATTGTTTATTAAAGTTACATAGTGCAGCTTTAAGAAGAAAAAAGCTTGCATATATTTAAAATATTTTCCCTCCATGTAAATAATGATTTAGGGTGATAATGTGTGTCTGAGTGGATGTAGCTGGGACAAGATTAGCTGTGGTTTTCTGTGGAGACAGTGAGGAATGCAGTGTAATGTTTGTCACCGATGTAGGAGGAAGAACATCTTACCCTTCTAGCAGGCGAAAAACAGCACAGCAGTCTTGGCTTAGGCCTCTCACTTTGAGTGCTTTATTAAGACTCTCGTACACGGTTTGTCCTTGCCGGACGTTCACCTGCCAACAGAAATCCTCAGGTCAACAGCAGAAGCTTAAATTGACATTCAGTCGACTGACAGCATGACTCAAACTGGGAAGTAGCACTGTGATCACTGAGTTAGCGTTAGCTGCTGATGATGTTGAGAGTGAAGCTCCAAGATGGAGCTTCAGTGTGCAGATTCTTTTTAAAGCCAAAACAATGCTACATTCCTGCTATGACCACAACAAAGCTCTTATAGATGACAGCGTGGGATGTCAGACAGCCACAAGCTCCACTTCCATGGCAACATTACCACACAAGATGTTTCCCAACTATGTGTGCATTTCTAAATGATGCACTAGAGAGTTTGTGCATGGATGTTTATTTTGTACAGACAGTAAAGGTGGGAAAAATAAAACTGAAGCAACATCTAATCACCAGGAGGATCAGATTTTCACACTTGGACTGAGATTAAGATATATAAAAATAGCCAATATTTTGGCATCTCAGACTTTACAAATAAAATTGTGATCAACTTTTTATTTTAAGCCGATCTTAGTTTGAGGATTGAGTTTTATAATCTGACCAGATATTTTGGATGAGATTTGATCCTGAGGACTTTCCTGGCAACATGTCTATATAGGGGTTTGCATTTATTGTATCATTTATGCTAAATTTCTTACAAGATTCTCATTTATTGTTCTCTCAATATATATATATATATATATA
>CAEGAE010037097.1:0-15104 GCA_903067095.1 Girardinus metallicus
GTTGTTGCTATGTTGTTGTACGTTGTTTTAAGATCTTGTTCAATGTGCCCTTTTTTAACTTTGAGCCCCTGCCCCTCTAAAGGTCTCTGCACAGCCCTGCTAGGAGCTTTTTTGATCTTTAAAGCAGTCTGCTATGGTGGTTAGACAGTCAGATATTTTATTTAGCAATTTATTTTACTAAATAAAATGCTATTTTAATTAGCATTTTTTTTAAATAAAATTTTACAAAATAAAATGTTATTTTATTTAGTAAAATAGCATAAAATTAGCTTATTTCATAAACAGCGACCTATGGTCGCAGATAATGCTCTACACGGCCCTGCATTATGCTAATTAATCTGGCAGATATTTTCTCTGTTTCAACCATCCAACATACCAAAGTGAGTGGAAAAAATGTAATTGTTAATCTTTAAGCTAAGATTAGTAAAATTTGCTCAGAAAAAGTTCACCCAGACCATTTGGGACCAAATGTTTCTTGAAACGGCGTTGAAGTCAAAGTCCTACTTGTTTTGTTTTTTGTTTACTGCTTTTAAGCGGCCACAGCAATCAACTTTGGTCATTGTGTTTGTTCTTCATTTCAGTGTTATTAACTTGCAGTCATAATGTTTAATTAATTAATTTGATAACTGCATCAAATAAGAGAGATAAAGCTGTAGCGCTTCTTCACGCATGCTCCTGATTGGTCAATGCTCAGGGCTTCTCTGTGGCAGCTGTCGTCATCACATCAGACGTGTCGTGGTTGCAGACTGGTGATGGCCTGAGCTTTGATTTGTGAGGACTCATCAGGTAACATGTATGTATATTAACCTAAGATGCCCATGCAGCTAAATTCTATCGAATAGTTCTCCTGATTTATTTATACTGTTAGATTCTTTTAATTTGGGTGAAATTGATATAATTCCCATCTGATTGTGTACTTCTCGGCTTTCTCTCATTTATCCATTCCTGCGATGCTAATCTTCTGGTGAATAGCTTAAGTCTTGGCTGCCATCCTGATGTGTTGCGTGCTTGTTGGTGTCGCCCTCAGACAGATGGATGCTTTGGGTCGCGCCTGAGATGAGATAGCGTCCTCTCTGTCTCCGTCGAGCTGCTGCAGAAACGCGCACGCAGGAAAGACGTGGGCACCTTACTACTGGAATTTCATAGCCTATTGTTTTTGGAGCCTTGCTAAAGGAAGTATTCTCCCTGTTCTTCCATCTAACACCACCTTTGGATGATGATTCCGCTGCTCTTCAAAGATGATGTGAGTTGAATCGGCAGGGAAGCTGCAGAGGAGCTGTCCGTCTCTCGAGGTGCTGATGCGGCTGTGACAGGAGCGAGTATGGCCGCCGGGAAGTTGTTGCTCTACACCGGGCTCTCCTTGTCTCTTTGTGCCTTGGGCATGCTCGCCGTGGCAATGTGCTCGGATCATTGGTACGAGACAGACGCCAGAAGGTACAAGGAGCGATGCCGAAGTTTCTCCAGCCGCCGTAAGGACCCGGGCTTTATCTATATCCCCAACAACAGCCTGCCGCTGCGGGCCAGCCGAGTCAGCATGCCTCTCTGGGAGGACAAGGTGCTATTGGCCCGAAACCGAAGGCAGCTGTTCGCCATGAGCGCCGCAGACGAATGCAGCAGGCAGTATAACTCCACCAACATGGGGCTGTGGAGGAAATGCCACCGGCTTGGTTTCGACCAGGTGATCGAAGATCACATTCGCAAAGGTAAGTGTATAAACTGGGAGAAAGTTGTGAAGAAACATATGTTATTTCCGGTCGCTGCGCAGCATACGTGTGTTGCGACATTTAGCATGTAAAAATAAATTAGGCCACCGTGTGGTGACTGGCCACTTGACCAAAGGGCGAGCAAGGGCATCAGCATGCGAATAGATGGCAGGAGGCTCTGGCTATCTGAGCGGACAGTGGTTATCATTTAGTTTGACATGACAGGGAGCATTGCGTGTGAACTTTCAACGGATGCGATGTGACGTTTGCCTCAACCAAACAGTGACATAATGATGGGATGCATGGGAGTGCTAGCTGAAGCTCTCTGTATAAAGCAGCGAGGTGTCACCTAGAATGTGAGGTACATATGGAGGTATGTAGCACATAGTACACACTAACTAGATAAAAGAAAGACAAACAGATTTTGAGTTTAAATTGCCTTTACAACAAACTTTTAATTATAAAAACCCAAAAGCAAAAACTGGCATCATTAATACCCGTTTGCTTACATAGACATCCATGTTCTTTGTCAACTTGAAAAGCTCAAATTCCACATGAAAGTGAGCAACTACCCATCTCTGAAATAAAACACAAGCATGATCTGTTTAAGTCCATTAATTTTGTTCTTTCTTGATATTCATATTGCAAATTTTGTAGTCCCAGAAATGAAATTGAAAAATATGTGAATAGACTTCTTTCTTGCGGTACCATCCTATGGGGGCCCAAAACTCACATAATTAAAAATAAAAGCAGAAATGTATATATTTTGTAATTCCTTTCCTTATATTTATTCATTTTTATATCAAGAAATGTATTTTGTTTTTCCTTTTCCTTATGCATGCATTGTTGATTTTATATTTCCTTGTCTCCTCTTTTTAATTTGCCGTATATGTATTTCTACCTCTGTATGCAAATCAGGAGAGGCGGTGTCTTAAGGCCCCAACTTCTGCCTATTGGTTGTTTAGCAGTACAATGTGCATAGCTCAAACCTCTACTAACCTTAACAAAAATGATGACTTATGACTAGTTTATCATTGATCTGAAGTTTAGCAACTTTGTTAGGAAATAATGCTATGACTCCTGACTTTGTTTTTTATTTTTAATGGAAGCTCATACAGAACATGTTTCAGTTAGAGGCTCTCATGGACACAGAGGTCCTCTATCAGGTTTTTAATAGTGTGGACAAAGCAGCCGCTGAAGTCGGCTTCACATTGAGGCTTTAGGAGTCCTATAGAGGTGGCTCATAGGTTGCAAGGTAAGCTAATGCGGATGCTTGTGTTCCACCTCATATTTAATCAATTATATTGTTAATGAAAAGTTAATTTATTTTAGTAACTCAACTCATAAATAAACTCACTATAGATTATTTGCACAGCCCGATGTTTTAAAGCGTTTCTTTGTGTTTATTACTTGGTTACAAATAAGAAATAAACACACATAGTGAACACATGGTGAACTATGGCTGACATAGTTCACTATGTCAGCCATAGACATCTGTTCCCTGAGATGAGTAAACATGGCATTTAAGATTAGAATATTATATCAGCAGTGAAATTTATGCTTAATACCTAGTTAAAGGTTATTTTCAAATAGCCCTTTTAATCTAACATACAATCTCATTGGAACTCATTCTAATTAATTAAATATGGCTGTACTATGAGCCATATTTGACCCACTCGTAACACCAAATAGAGGCACCCATTTCAGCCGGGTGCTTTTTTCCCTTTTTTGTCAGAGGTATAGCATTTTGGCCCACACATAAATTAATATTCCAATCGTGTATTTTTTCAGATATTGGTAAACTGTCACAGCAGACCATTTTGTGTGCATTCCTTCAGGCCCCAGAGCTGTCTCAATGTCTGTCATCACAGGGGGTTCACAACTTTAGAATATCCGGAGGCCTTTTCCTTTCTGGAGCAGAGAACCCCTGTGTTGAACTGTGGCACATTCATTTTAAAAAATGTAGCTGATGTTGAAGTGCATAAACACTGTGTATATTACTGGTTTGAAGTTACTAAATATATTTGATTATGATTCACCTAATCATGTTCTAATGAAGTTGGATAAAGTCCTGGTGCCAGTCACAATGCAGACAGATCTCCTAATAGTTCACCATGTCAGCCATAGACATCTGTTCCCTGAGAGTAATCAAATGTTAAAGCACAAATATGTACACCAAAAACCCAAGCATACTGTTGCGGAGAAGTTATACATTCACAAAGACTTACTTGAATTAACACAACCATATTTACTTTGTATGTACACAAACATGTTTATCATTGATAGACATACACAATAATAACTTGTGTAAATTGTAAATTGCATACATTTAAAGACATAAATCTAAATAATTACTTGCTTTGTAAGAATTAGACCTACACAGAGATGGCCGAACAAACTAAGCAGCCACTTAGGGCCCAACGGCCACTGAGGAGCCCCCTGAGTTGAGCTGAAATTTTTTTTGTAACAATTTCTATGTCATTATAATAACAAAAACACACAATTTCAATATGAAGTGATTTTTGTACAATAATATATATTGTGGAAATGTAGAAATCATTATTTTAAGTTAGCAAAACAATGTTGCAAAAAAGGACTTATTCTTCGGGGAGAGAGAAAATAAAGAGGAGGAATAGAAAAAAACCAAGATAAAGGTATGTTTTCGTGCATCTTGGTAATGTAATGTTTATCAAAAAGATTTGTGCCTGTTAGAGACCTTGAATTTTCCAGTTCAACATCCAAACATTTATGCTAGTGTCTTTGAGTTTGTGTGAAACTGAGTTTTAACTTTCAATGAGTTGATTGTTGGTTGGCTCTGTATATTTCTGAGGGTTTTTGTCTTCAAAACAGCATGTTTGATAAAGTTAGATAACAATAATTAAAACTTCTTAATGTTTGACATTGTCCAGCAAAATGTTTTTACATCAGGCTACGTGACTACTGCATTAATAAATCGATGAGCTTTTCTAAGCTGTAGTTGGCGATATATCGTTTGCTGCTGAACATGATAATTTATGTGGCTAAATCAAATATTATTTATACATCAGCTTCTAAGACATGTGAAACTTTTGTTAAAATTATTTGGATGCTCAGAATCAGCCCAGCTCACCAATCCACATTCTTAGGAAAGAAAGACTCACCTGGGATAAATTAAATTTTTATCTGTTGGAGTAACGCTTAAGAGAAATTAATTTAATCAAAGTATGTCACGAATATGTGTGGTTGTATTCCATCTTAAGTAAGGGATGCACCGATTGCAGTTTTCTGGCTGATCGCTGATTACCGATCTTTAAAAAGCCGGACCTGCCGATTTTGATTTTGGCCTATACCGATTTTTTTTGTCTGAACATAGCAAGAAAGTCACTGAGTTTGCCACAGTGGGGTGAATATTGTTAACTGCAAACGTGCAGACATGACCTGGTGGGCCAGTCTGTCAGTCAAATCTCTCCCTGCAGAGCAGAAGAGGACAGAAGCTGTTATTTAAACCTTTTCAGATAAGATAAGGGGATACGATCAGCTTCACATGTAAGTATCAACCGATAATTGATCCCCCAAAAGGAAATCAGTGCCCATAAATCTACTGGCCAACAAATCGGCTGGCCGATAAATGTATGCATATAGGATATAATGTAAACGACACTGTCAGAGATGCAATAAGTTGTGAATGATCTAATCGTCTGATTGCAGCAAGCTACATTATTAGCAGAGATAGAGAGCCCCAAAACCAAATTTCGCTTAGGGCCCCATGGAGGCTTGGGCCGGCCCTGTACACAGACGTAAAGTCATTGAAAAAATTATAATATTACCTTCATTTTTGTCAGGTTTCTTCATTTTAATGTCTGATACTGTATTTTCCATGTCATTGTGACTGTATATAAGCAACCATAAAATATAATATAAAGCAGAGTGTGAGATATACATGTACACTCCTCACCTTAACGTCATTGCTGACTGAACAGTAGTGCTGAATGTGTGCCTGTGGATGTTGGGGTGCTGGAAAGATGGCCTGTGACGCAGTTGTCCAAGGCTTTCCATTCTCTTTCTCTCAGCTACCTCAACAAAAACAACTCATCCTTAGGTTATCCATCCAAAGTGTCTGAATATTACAATTTCCTTATTATGTACAGAAAAGCCTGCACCTCATCACTGCACCATAACTGATAGCTTCAGAGGCGTCCCGAAAATGCAATCAGAAACCAACTTCAGTTGTTGCTTCGTCCAAACTGTGAAAAGCCTGATGGTGGACCTCTGTGTCCATGAGAGCTGTTAACTGAAACACATTCTGTCTGAGCGCCCACATGAAAAGTAATAGTCAGGAGTTGTAGCATTATTTGCTAATAAAATTGCTAAGTTTCAACTTCATGAGAAATTGGTTATAGGTCAGCGTCTTTGTTGAGGTGTTTTCACATCAATTGCACCATTAAGGTTCAAAGACAAGGTAAACCGACTCATAATCACACAAAATTGATCCATAAAACAGGAAAATACAGCATCTTATCAGTTGTTTTGTTAACTTTCTTGTAACTCATTTAATTCGAGCTCTGATTTTTTTATTTGTTTTTGCATCAGTTTTGAAAGTCTATATACCTCAGTGTTCCTTAAGCCATCAGAAGTCCTTTGTCTCATTATTCATTTCACAGAGTCCCCAAACAATTTTCTATTAGGAAAAAAAATCTATATCTACATCCTGTTTTCCTTTTGTTACTCCTAAAAACGTCTAATCTGTTCTAGACTGTAACCATTAGTAATCTGGCCATCAGGAATAGAGGAATCAGAAAACTCTATCACTAGCAGAATCAGTTAAAGCATCTGAATCACCTTTTCTTCCACTCTTTTCAGTAACACTTTATTTGACAGAGTGTGCATAAGACTAACATGACACTGTCATAAACATGACATAACCTGTCATGAACATGAAGGAGTCTTTATGAATGTCTATGACTGTTGTCATGAACTGTCAGTCAGTAAATAATAACACTTTTAATGCAAAGTTGCTTTAAAAGTTGCATTAAAAGTCCCAACTTTGCATGATTTTGCAAACAATGTCACTTTAGTGCAAAGTTGACCCTTTTAATGGACTTCAAAGGAATGTCTTTGTAATAAGCATTTCAAGGTCCTGGAGTGGCCTAGCCAGTCTCCAGATCTCAAACCCATAGAAAACCTTTGGAGGGAGTTGAAAGTCTGTGTTGCCAACAACAGCCCCAAAACATCACTGCTATAGAGGAGACCTGCATGGAGGAATGAGCTAAAATACCAGCTACGTATTCAGTTGTTGTCAGTTAGCTTGATACGTAGCTGGTATTTTAGCAGCCATGGTCATAGCCACCTGGCCCGTTTCCAGCGTGTGGGCTGCCATCTGTCATGAATTGCAGTTGTGGTGGTGAGAGAGAACGCAGGTAGACCCAGGTTATGGATGAAGATGATGATTTAATGATGAAAAATGCAGCTCGACACAGTCCAGGAAACAGGCAGCACAGTGTGCGGAAAGCTAGGCTAAACACTGGTAGCAACAGTTCCTAAAAAAACCGACAAAGAGAGCTAACGCCGACACAGGATGTCTCAGTTCTACTGTGAACGACCAACTGACAAAACAACTGACATCTGACAAAACAACATTCGACCGTACACTAGACCAGACATACGACTAGGTCCCGACAAAGACAACAGGTAGACTTAAATACACAGGGAGACAATCAAGGGGCAACAAGAAGCAGGTGTAACTATGTGTTATCTTGATTAAAATGTAAATAAAAGTAAACTAAACATATAAAAATAAATAAAAATAAAATATAATTAAATAAAATACCAGCTACAGTGTGTGCCAACCTTGTGAAGACTTACATAAAATTTTGACCTCTGTCATTGCCAACAAAGGATATGTGACAAAGTATTGAGGTGAACTTTTGTTATTGATGAAATACTTATTTTCCACCATAGCTGTCTCGACTGAGATAATCATATCTCCATTATTAATACAGCAAAGTACATTTTGTCTTATGAAACTATACAACTTCATGTCACAAACATACAATGCCTGTTGGTAACTTTTCACTACTTCGGCTTACCTGAAAATACAAACAACATTCATAATTCTGGCATGTGTCACACTATGTTCTACTGAGCTTACATTCTTCAACCTGACCTGAAGCTGCCCTAAGCGCCTGTTAAAAACGTATCCCTTTCTAGACTAATTTCACTCTCAGCCAGAATAGTTACAGACATATATATGTATGTTCAGTTTAACATGGACAATGAAACACAGTGCTTTTTAATAACAAAACAAAATAAAATATTCATAGGAAAGGGAATAGAATCATATTTTAATGGGAGGGGAGAGGGTTCCTTGATCTAAAGTCTCCAGCAACTGGTCCCTCACCATGTCCCCCACAACCAGCTTCAATCTGCCAAAACTAATAACTATTATCCAAGGCTTTCTATACTTTTAAGGCAATATTGCGCAAGTAAAAATGGCGAATTTGAAGAGCATCTCTTTTCATTAGCGGTGAACCCGCTCTTCTTTTTATGGCGGTTTTCAAAAATACTGAAAGTGCGCATTACCGCCACCATCTGGTGTGGACTGTGAACTGGAGCTAATGCTGTTTGCAGATAGAATTTACATCTGAAAATGGATTGGATAAAGATAGCTTCTGTGTTTTAGTCAAAAAACTGAGAGAAACAGATCATATTCAGAGAGATGTAAAACTGAAGATACCTTCTAAATTTAGTGTTAAGGACAAGTATTGTTTTAGTTGTAGAACCTCTGTCACTAAACTGTCAATGTTTGATGGTTTGAGGCATGAACAAAATATTTATTCCTTTGTTAAACAACCTTACAGTAAGTTACACTATAAGGATTGTTTAATTCTTTTCTCTCTTTTTCTTTTTGCCTTTTTAACAAAATATAAAAGATTAAGGCATCTAGTAAGGCATACTTTATTAGCATAAAGTAGCATGTATAGAAACACTGGAAGTGTTTCATTGAAATATAATTAGAGTTTAATTAGACACTATTTACAAAGTCCTTACAATATTATTGAAATGTATTTATTTTGAGATTTATTAAGGCTTACTAAAATATGCACAGAACTTATTTGAAAATACTACCAAAAATATAACTTAAGAAAAGTATTTTTGGTATATTTGCAATATATTTTTAAAATCTACATTTAAAATATAAATTTATACAAATGCATGCAAAGTGTATTTTTAAAATGATTATCCGAAGAATACTTTTAGTAATATCATTATTATATTAGAATTTAAAGTATATTTTAGAAAAAATATTCTTTTAGAAAGTGTACTAAAAATAATTTTTTGAGTGTATTAGAAGCATGTCATTAAAGAATTATTTACTTCACACTTTTAGTATAATCTTGATAAGTATAGTCACTTGATAACATACTAAAAATGTACTTCGGAAAAATACAGCATATTTAAAATATACTAAAGTTGTCATGAATTGTGGTTGTGGTGGTGAAAGAGAACGCAGGTAGACCCAGGTTATGGATGAAGGGGACTCTGATTGTTCTTGGACTCTGAACAGTCCAAGAACAATCAGCACGGCAGAGCGGACCACAAGGCTGAGCACTGGTAGCGACTGATCAAAGGAACTGAACACACGAGAGCTAAGCCGACACAGGACTTCACAGTGCGACTGTAACCACAGACTCGACAAGACATACGACCAGGACCCGACAAGAGACAGAGACAACAGGTGGACTTAAATACACAGAGGGCAATCAAGGGAACAAGACACACCTGGGAAACAATCAAGGGGCGAGACAGGACATCACAGAGACTCACTGGGAAAAAACTAAACACACAAAAACCCAAATCCTTACATAAATATGCTATTTTTTCACCAGGGTATGAAAGGGTGGACCCCATTTATCTATAGAGTTTTCTGTAGAACATGACTCCAAGTTATTTACAGAAAATTTGCCTATTCACATATTTTTTTTTATAGCTCATATCTAAAATACTTGAAAGGAAATGCAGCTTGAGAAAACTTTGGCTCAATGCTACTTGACACGCTACTGGTTGGTGTTTGTAAAGCAGCCAACCCAGGGATGCTGATTAACTGTGTCTCCAAGAATCAAAATAAGGAATACCGTTTCCACTTTTTATATTGAGGTACATTTGGTGTTTGACCTATTGAAATATGCAGCTCTAAGCATTTTTCAATTCAATTCAAATTCAAAAATACTTTATTAATCCAGAGATATTAAATAATTAGAGGCAACTATGGTCCATAACCCTTGTGAAAATCAGGGTCTACTGTACTGTTGGTCAGTCAGTCGCCAGTCGGTAAGGAATTTAAAGAACAGACTCATGCTAACTATGCCATTGATATGAATATTAATAAATTATGTCTTATCGTCTTATCAGCAGATCAGTTTAAAGGTCTTCTTCCCAGAAGTAGGAGCAACCGGGACACCAAAAAATTCTGTCTGTCTGTCTATCTATCTATCTACATATCCTTTTTAAAACCAATTCTCTGCAACAAAATACACAACACAATGGGTCCTCTTTTCAACATATTTTCAGCCCATGTTGATAATCCAGACTGCTGGCATATGTCAGCTCAGTTAGTGATGGTGTAACTGGGTATGATGTGTGATCTCCCGCTGTAGGAGCAGCCTATTCTCCTACTGTCTATCACAAGGCCACATAAATAGACCGATTAAAAACCCCCAGCAGGAGACAAAATGCTCTGAGATATTAGCAAAACAAAAAAAAGAAAACTGGGGAAAAATGATGAGGATGGCTGTACAGAGCAGGATGTGAACGAGCAGAGGATTATATAGAGCGGGATGGGGGTAGGGGAATGAAGCCTCCTCTTGTACCATCTGTCGCTGTGTGAGCAGTAGTCCTGAGTTCTCATCAAGACATTTCCAATTTATCCCAAGTAGAAAAATCAGTGAGAGGCCTGGGATTGGTTTACCTCCCAGAGGCCCTGTACCATAGGGAGGGCTAGATTAGGCTCCCTGGGAGCCTTGGGGTTCCAGTCAATAAGCCAATTGACTAATAGAAAACGATGGAGAACAAGCAGCATGCCACCTGCTCCGTCGAATTGGACTTTCTGATGGGGCTGTAGCTTATCAAAAATTGTTAGCTGGCTTATCCATCAACATTTTTACTGACTAGTTATTTAAAAGTGTTTAAATCCATCATCTAGTGCTCTTTTTGATCTCAATCTCAGCAAATTTTGCAAAATTGTCTCAATCTGCACCCCTATAAATTTACGCTGATGCTTACAGTTCAGTCAATTTGTACAATGGATCAAAATAATGACATGTCAAACTTTAAAAATGTTTATTTTTTTCCGACACTTTTTTACTTCTATTGATCAGTTTTACATAAAATCTATCACATTTGGACGGGTAGAAATTAGTGGATTATACTACACTGAAGAGAGATTATCTAACCCTAACCCTAACACATTTACTGATTTGCAAATCTCTTACCCTATTTTTCAGATCAAAACAATGGCCACCTCTGTATTTAGTACCATTAATATCACTTTGGACCCTTCTGTTGACCTCACTAGGGGTGGGAGATTTGAATTTTATCATGACATTAAGCGGTGCTTTTGTGATAACTTATGGTAAAAAGAAAAGATATTACTCTTTTTTTTAGACTGTGCATGCATTTATTGCCCCACAAATACCGTTCTTGAAAACATTCCCATTTGAAATAAGCTTTTTCACAATTTTTGTTAGAATTTATTCTACACTAGAAGCAAGTTTCTAGAAAGTTTAGTAAAGGTATAGACCC
Source organism: Girardinus metallicus (assembly GCA_903067095.1). Taxonomy (NCBI): domain Eukaryota; kingdom Metazoa; phylum Chordata; class Actinopteri; order Cyprinodontiformes; family Poeciliidae; genus Girardinus; species Girardinus metallicus. The sequence continues at coordinate 11,481 of CAEGAE010037097.1, forward strand.
AACAGGCCTGATGTACATGATGCTGATTCTGTCAAACTGAATCACTTACTGAAGGGGCGTGTTAAATTAGTTCAATTAGTGAGGTCATTGATTATTAATATCAATATAAAAATTTATATCAATATCAAAATTAATATGATTATTAATATGGATGATTGCTTTCAAATTTAAGACCCAACAGTTGAATATGACATAATAGTGCTCTATCCTCTCTGATGAGGTAAACCTCAGCCTTTATTGTTGTTGCTAAGTACTTCCATACTGTCAAGTCAAGACATCTCCTGTCATTGCTTATATTTCTCTGTCAGCCACTTTCTCATTGTGCTATGGAACATGGTTGTTACTTTCCTCCTTTTCAGTACTCCCCCCACTTGAGATATTAGCTTAGCAGCTTGTTATTGGAGATCATTTTCCCAGTGTTCTCTAGGGACCTGCTATTCATTATGGTTGCTGTCTCAGACACTTCCTATTCTGTGGCTTCCAGCTATCTAATGACTGGTACAGCATATGTGCTTTACCACAAATGCTGTACCTTTGGCCTTTAATTATTTTTTGAGGCATTGCCTTTCTTTACGTAAAACAGACCAGGTAGGTTAGCAGTCACCATGCACGCTCCCCCTCCTCACCTGTTCTTTTTCTATTTCTCTTTCTGAGCCTGTCAAGTATTACTCTGTCCAGAATTGAGGCAAACTCTCTTTAATCTGGCCTGTCAAGGAAGATTTGCCTGGTTCCTTACTGCCTTCATCCAGGTGTCCCACCCCTGTGACTCCAAGGCTCAGCAGCTTGCAGTCAAATAAATTTCACACAACACAGCTGTTGATGGCCGCTTTTCCCCTTTTATTGCAACGTGCACTTGTTTCCAAACCTCAATTTTTAGTGACTCGTGTGAGTCCAAAGGGTGTTGTTAATCTAGACCAAACCAACCTATTAAAACCTTTAATTTTCTAGAAGCATGCACTGTAGTTATTTTGCCACCATCGAAGAACACATAAATTATCATGACTCAGTAAGTCCAATGTCCAGACCATCTTTAAGATTTTTCTTTATGTTGATATTCATTAGTAAGCATTTTTTGCAGGGGTCAAATACAGCTTGATGCAACAGCAGCAATCAGATGATAATTGTAATGTTCAGAACAGAGGACTCGAAATTTCAGCCAACACACAATGAATGGTATATTGACAATGGGGGTATGGGACGACCAGCAGCCGGACCAGGAACCATTGAGAATGGAGAAAAGGATTAGTGGCTAGTAACTTGGTGTTGAGCGCTCAAACGGGTAAGCCACTAACCTTCTCAGAAAGTTGTAGGAAACTGAGGTAGGTCCTTGGTTCTTCAGGGAAGCTGTGACAACCAATCGCCTCCAGGGGCATTGATTGCAGGGAAAAACAACTCAGGAGAAAACTGAGCTCAGATCTTGACAGGCCAAGGCAAGGTCAGAATCAGAGAGGCAGATAGACTTATCTGGGGGTCAGGCTGGAGTCCAAGGTCCGGACACAGTAACAGATCGGGCACGTGAAGCCAAACTTGGCAGACAAATCCAAGGGCGCGGCAGAAGGCAGAAGTCGAGAGGCCGAAACAGGGTCACGTCCAGGAAACAGAAACCAGTAGAGTGTCCGACATGGGCTAGGCAAGGCAGGGAAATCCAAGAGGTAAAAAGTGGTCAAGTCATGCAAAGAGGTAAACACTGGATATCTACTCACACCAAAGGGTTTTCAAAAATCTGGTACTGTCTGCCTGCCTGAGTGCTGAATATAACTGTTGGTGAGCAGGTGGATGGTATAAATTTGATTGCACTGCAGCACAGTAGTGTGCAGGTGGACCAGATGAACTTGATTGCAGAGGCGAGAGCTGAGGAGGGAAACAGAGCAGGCAGACAGGCCAGAATCATGACAGATAATATTGAATCAAAATGATTATAATAGGAAATCAATTTTATCTAAATACCTCTCCCTAACTCTGAAACTGAGAGAGCTAATTAGGAGGTTCTAAAGGACGGAAATTGGCAATTCAACCCCAATACATACAGGCCATGATGATGAGTGAGATACAGCAGAAAGTGTGTGGGATGGAGCAGGCAGTTTGAGGCAGGCAGCAGTCCCCAAATAGATTCTCTCATTCCACCCTGTTCCCAAGTGATGACTGTTATCCTTGCCAGACTAGGGAGTCTTTAGCTAAGGCCTGAGCCCAAATAATCAAAGCAAAGACAATGTTAGAGGTCTGATTTAGAACTGCAGTCTTTGGGAACTCTTGGGGTAGTTTCCTCATAGCATGACACCCTGCGCTGTTTTGTAGTTATTGGATCCTCCTGGCTCTGATTCAGGGCCTCTGGACAGTTTTAGTTTGTGCAAGATGACTGTCAGGAAGGAGAGCTCGTTGTTCCTCTGCTTTCTAACAGCCTTTCTAGGCTCTGCTGTTGCTAATGCCCATAGTCTAGCCAATGGCAGCCCGTAGAAGGAGAGTGAGGTGAATTTTACCTTTTACCAGCTAGGTCTGTCTTTAATGGGGTTCTAGGCACTGCTCTTGACCCGAGGCTGCTCAGAGGTCACCTTCCATCTCATAGCCTGCACACTCCCAGCAGTTTGAATTCTTAATTTTTTTTTTCCTATTTTCTATTTTATTCCTCTGCCATCTGCTTCCTGAGGGCACTGCGATTAGCACTAGTTCCTTCTTAGTTTCTGTTTTGTCTCGGCTCACACACATCCTGTCCCCGTCAATGAGTCCACTCTCTGTTTCTAGCACATCAACAACCTACATCACCCTTTGATTTCAGTTGCTTGTTTTCTGATTACAAATACATCAAACATTGTGATCATAACTGTGCTGCAGTTAAAATTACCAGTACATAATGCTGCTTCACAATCTTCTTTTACATAAAACCAGTTGTAATTACATTTCAATCTGGAGAGACTCAGACAGAGAAAGAAGGCAATTAAATAAAAGTTTATTGACAAGTAAATGTTAAAGTTCTGTGGCGTTCAGGCCCCGGCCAGGAACATCGAGCTGGAACTGCGATAAACTCGATAAACATTCCTGATGCTGCGTGGGAATGTAGTTCCCCTGAGGCCTGTACTGGTGGCAGAGGCCGAAGAAGGATGGGAGCCTGAAGAACCGGGAGCGGAACGTGGAGATGGGGCGGAGGTGGGTGGATCGTGGCTGGCAAGCGGATGAGACCATGGGTGAAGGTCCTTATCAACTGGAGCTTTGTCGATTATTGGCCATGACGAGGCTTGTCCAGTGCTGATAGGTCCAGGGAGATGAGAGGGAGGCACTGATTTGGTGCAGGTGTGGTGAGAGTCTTCCAGTTTGAATTTGCGCCTAGGCTTCATTTTAGAGTTTTACATAGCATGTATTTCAACAGATCAATTTTTAAATACCATACCCTTTAAATCTGGAATTCCCATGGGAGGGCTGTACAGTGGCGCAGTTGGTAGAGATGTTGCCTTGCAGCAAGAAGGTTCTGGGTTCGATTCCCGGCCCGGGGTCTTTCTGCACGGAGTTTGCATGTTCTCCCTGTGCATGCGTGGGTTCTCTCCGGGTTCTCCGACTTCCTCCCACAGTCCAAAAACATGACTGTCAGGTTGATTGGCCTCTCCAAATTGTCCCTAGGTGTGAGTGTGTGAG
>CAEGAE010037103.1:0-59629 GCA_903067095.1 Girardinus metallicus
CGGACTGAACAAAAACAACTCCGCCGAGACTGAGCCATTTTCCTAGCCTTTTAATGCTAACGCTATAGCCACCGGAAGTTGTCAAACGCCACATCCGCTTTAAAACGCGGAAGCGTGAAAAAGGTCTCTTGTCCCTCGTATAAGGTAAGGAATGGGATTAAACTGTGGGGAGAATGACACGGATGAATGCTGACCCTGTATGTGCGGGTTTGTGTGTGCTTGGTTTGTTTTGCGTCGCGGATTGGTCGTCTTGTTTCTGTGTAATGTGTGGAGAGCGGTTAGCTGATTAGCTTAGCTCTGTCGCTAACCGTTAGCAACGTGTTCTGTTCGGAATCTGGCAGTGTTAATTGTTTGTATGGGGATAATAACATGTCATTTTATGTAATGGTACTAGTAATGTACTGTTTTCCATCATTTTGATAGATGTCTATTTTTTTCTTTATTAATTATTTAGTTCTGACATTACTTGAATAATTCACGAATTGTATGAGATTTCTGTATTCTGTTTTGTTTTTTACTCAATACAAGAGTAAGTGAGAGCGCACCGATTCCACTGTGTGATCATTTCTTTCCTTATAATTGTCCCTCATAGTAACAGGTAGTAACAGGTGCAGCTTTAAAAAGTGGCACAGAAAGAAAAAACCGGACTCCCAGGTATTTAAACTTTGTTGTTTTTGAAGTTTACGTTTCTCATACGGCTGTAATGAAGAAAGAATGATGGACCGAACCGAATCGTAAGCATAGCTACGCATTTTCGACAGCGATAAAGTGCACTTAATGGAATTACTCGCCTGAAACGACCTGGAACTTAATGTAAACAACACTGCTACTGAAGAAAAATCAGCTTACGTCCAAATGGCTTCCCGTAGCATCCGGTCAGAGTCCTTGCATCCGGTAAACTTATAAAATTGAGACCGGAGAAATCTCCGTTAATGAGAGGGGATTTCCCCAACACCAGTTCATGATGCATTTACGTACAACTGGGGTAGTACGATCGAAAGTCATTTAAATAGGTTATATTCTCATATATGGGCATAGTAAATTTTTGTTTACTGCTGTAAATATTTATTTTAGATTTTTATTTATTCTTCTTGATTGAAAAATACTTGTCTGTGACTTTAAAACTTACAAACTATGACTGTTGTGTGCTTTACGCCCATAACACATTTTGAGGAGGCATGTACTGAAAAATAATGCAAATTCAGAAACATACAGACATGAGAAGGACCACAAATGATGAGGAGCAAGAGATCAAGGGAATCCACAGGCTGCGGTAGTAGAATCTAGCAAACACCAATTTACATGAGATAACTAAATACATAGTGAGTGATAAGTGGTATGGACAACACTGATGAGTCACAGCTATGAGGTAAGAGGGAAGATGAGGAAACGGCTTCCTGTTTGCCAGATAGGCTGGGAAATTATACTAAATGCACAGGAAGCATGATGACATAAATGCACAAAAGTTACAGAAAATGTAAAACTCAAGACATAAATCAAAACCAAGTGAACAACTACTATATAGGAAATCAGAGTTCAAAGCCCAACAGACTTGAGAGAAAACCTAACTCCAATGGATCATGGCAACATATGCATGCGAGTACAAATTTTTTATTTTCTTCCAAACAGATTTACATGATTTATGTTAAATTGTACAGAATAGATCTCACATTAAAAGTGGAAACTGTTTGAAGTGAACGATCTTGGTTTCGTTCTGTTATACAAAAACATGCCATTTTAACAGTGCAGTGTTTTCTATTGAGATCAGTCGTATTGGATTTATTTGACTATGTTTTTCTTATCTTATTCAGTTATATCAAATTAAGTTAGGTTGTATCTTTTACATTCACATTGAAAATAATTCAAGTAGTTCAGAGCATGCTTCTTTTTTTCAAATCTCTCAATTTTTTAATGACTTTCCTTTTGTTTTGGTCCCTTTACACAACCGTGTGAGTGACTGCATCCTTTAAAGTGAAAACTGAGCATCCCAAGTAAAACGGGAGGATTCCGGGGGATTTCGTCCTCCTGTATCATCGTATACAATCCCCTTAAGTTTGTATCCTTATGTTTTGGTAAGATTTACAGCCCGAGTCTTTAAATGACAGCACAGTGGGGACTGGGCTTTGACCATGCTCCATGCTATGTAACATTTGATTCAGCACTGAATGTAAACACTGTATTTATGAGTATTTATGAAATGGCCTTCTCTATATCAGGTTTCAAAACAGAAATAACAGTGGGCCCTTTAATTACAGCAGCTTTTATAGCTGCATCTTTGAAGCAATTAAATTTGGCTCTATTCAGGTAAAGAGAAATGGGACCATACATGTGAAAAGAGCTATAATTGCTGTAGCAGTTCTAGAGAAATTATTTATTTTTCTTTAGTTTCATCTGATTTTCTCTCACACACACGAGTGGATGTTGAGTTGCCTTTCAAATCCTTAGACAGCAACTAGGAACAGCCTCAGGCTTATTGGCTAGCGCAAGAACTATTCCACATAATGGAGGAGCTGGAAAGCAAAGTGCAAATACGGAAATCTTGTCAGATTGAACAAAATCTACACTTCAAAAATTATCTTTTGCAGAGGTATCAGTAATGTGTCCAGATAAAGTATTCTTACCATTTTTATATATTTAAACCACAAATGTCAATGTTTTTCATTGAGATTTTATGAGAATGGTCAAGTTTGAACATTCCTACACTCTCTCCTCATCATGGTCTGTAAGAACAGGGACTGTTAGTGCTTTATGTGATTTGGGTCGCTAACTTTGTGCCTGCTCTGTGTTTGGTGCCACCCTTTTACTGTGGTTGTTATTATTGCTCATTATATACATAGCGTGGTCACAGACCTCAGAGCTACGCATGAACACCTGTGCAAGTAGACCCTGGTAGTCTTATACAAATAACAAATTTACTTTACACAGCCCAAAAAATACCGGAAACTGGAATGGAGGTTCACCTTTAAGCAAACGAGAGGCCTTAGTCATAAAACCAGAGCTGCAACAGATCAAAGCATATTCATGTGTCAGAGTCCGGACCTAAATCCACCTGAAAATCTGTCTAACTGAGGTGAGCTATTTTGCAAAGATGAGTGGGAAAGAAAATCTTTGTCCTCAGGTGTTCAAAGCTGGTAGAAACATACAGTCCTCCAGAAGACTTGCAGCTGTAACTGCAACAAAAGGTGGTTCTGCAAATATTGAGTTTGAGGAGAAAAATACAAATGTACCGAAAGGCTGCCATGGGAGATTCAAGGATTTCTCAAACATACATGAAAAAAACCAAAGCAACTCTACATCTATGTTTTTGATGAGGGAATTACATTATAACATGAAATAAAGCTCTAAAAAGTTTGTATTACATTGTACTGCCCCTTTAAAATGTTGCAAATCAGAAAAGAAAAAGAAAATGAGAATTAATGTTTCCATCTACTGGTTTGGCTACACAAAACAACTTTGCCAGATGCTGACATTGTTTGTGACTGTAATAACCTGGAAATAGAGGCTTGCAAACTAGCATGGACCACACATCTCAGAAAAATGGAAAATTGAGATTGCTAAGTGCTGAACACAATAGCTCTGTATTTGAAGCTGTGGCCAAAATTTACTAGAAAAGAGAGCTGTGAACTACAAAAACCCTGAAGGGTTCTGCAAAGAAAGACTTTATATGGCCCTCTCTCTTGTCATAGACAGCCTCACATTGCTATAAGGGGATATGCATTTATGATAGCAAATCATCCTTAACAAAAAATTGTCAAATCTACAATAAAGAAGTCTTTTTTTTAATCAACACCAGGATTTTCAAAATTGTATTTGCTTCTCTTTATATTAACAAAAAGCAAATGTAGAACCAGAATTTTATTCATCAGGAGTTATATGATTGTACAGCAACTAAAACTGGAAAGAGCTTGTAAATAACATAGTGTCTCCTTTAAGTTGAGATTTTGTACCAATTTATCATTTGTGAAGTTATTCTAACACTTTGATGGCAAATTAAAACAGCAACTGGACTTTGCTAATTATGTGAAATGGCAGCAAACACAGACAGACTTTGAAATCCTCACAAACAATAAGCAGCAATAAAAAAATAAAAAATAAATAAAAAACTGCCTTGGAGAGGCAGCGTGGTATGTCCACCCACAAGAACCTGCACAATAAAACGAAGGAAATGGAGTCTGCAAAAAGAAAAAAGAAAAAGAAAAAATCATGTGGAACCAAGCAGTGTGAGTCAGGGGAAGGCTGGTGTCAGGAAGATTATCAGCTAAAGGCGCAAAAGGCCACTCTGAGGTAGAAATGTCGACTTATATAAATGTACACCTGATGGAAAACCTATTCTGGAGGGGGTTTGACATAAAAACCACAAACAATTTCACCCTCTCCAGGTCACTGGCCAACCTACTGGGACCTCTATTACCAACATCCTCCACCTCTAATTCACACTTATCTTAGCTCATCGCAGCCCCTCCCCTCCCATCCTCAGTCCTGTTCGCTCCAGCTGCAGTCCTGATTTCATGAGTTCCACAGCTGTCAGTCATGTTGGGCTTCCAGCTAAATGCAGCAGCTCCTGTTTGAACTGAATGCTTCTTTAATCCATACCTGCAGGATCCTCAAAATGAAATTTGATTGGGTCTCATAACGTCTTGCCTACTAATGTTTTATTGCTTTGTAACTAAATATTATTTTAACAGCACTTTGTGCTTGTCATATATTTAAGTACTATTAACAACCACCTGTCATGTATAGGTGTCTATTGCTTTGACTTTAACATTGATTAGAGCTTATATAGGGTTTTAGGCTTTATGTGCACCTGCAGTAACACCACTGTACTGAGCCGGGCCTTTTTGAGTGCACATCTTTCTATTGTGAGATAATCTGAATTTTCCTTTGTTTATTTACTGAAATCTATGACGTACACTGTAGTAAAATACCAACTTCTTTCATAATTGAACCAACATTAAAATAGGCTCTAAAATATTTATATGCGATGACTAGAGTCCTGTCAAAAAAATGAATTCATCATTTCATCTTACTATCCAGACTAAAATTCAAAATTTATAAAGTTATAAAGGAACGTTTTGCTTGTATCCGTAGGAAATATGGATATTCTCCTGTGGTACTGTATCACTGATAAAAGGACAACATTGATTACTACAAAATGAAACCTTTTCTTACTGAATTATTTGGATCCATGAGTTGTATTTTTTTTTCTTCATAATTTTTCAAACATTTTAAGCACCTCCAGCGGTGCTAAATCTCCTCTAATTGCTTCAAGTATGTTGTAAAATGCACACGCGGCTCTCATCAACCTAATTTCCAGCCACAAACAAAGAGAAAACAAACAACAAAGCTCTCTACCAAATGACTGCTCTCTATCTGCACAGCCTACTAGTCGCTGGATGACTAACCACCAAACTACCTAGGCTCACAAAGAAAAAAAGCAGGACAGCCACAACGGGGCTGATGCATTTTTTTCATCCGAAGACAACCCATCTAGAAATACTTCTTTTATCTATTGCTCTTCTCCATTGAGCTGCATCAAAACAGCACGCAGAGGTCTGAGTGGAAGCGTATCCTGTGTTGCGAGTAGTTTTATGTTTGTCTCTTCGTGAAAAAGATTCAAGTAATTCTTCATTTACATAGAGTGCCTTATGTAGATATTAGAACGCCCTGGAACATCTTTTGTTTTCTTTTAATTACAATTGTAATTTTCTGTGGAACTCTATTGAGATATTATGTAATAGACCAACACGAAATAGTACACAGTGACGAAGTGGGAACAAAAAGAAACATGGGTTTGTACTCAGCCTCCCTGAGTTAATACTTTATAGAACAAGCTTTCGAGGCAGATAGGCAGCACATCTTTTACATTTCTCTACCAATTTTGGCCAACTGCAGACTAAACTCGTATCCAGTAAGATTGGATGAAGCATACATTTCCATTTCTTGCCACAGACAAATGGGATGAAAGGTTAAGGTTTTGACTGGACCATTCCAACACATATTTGCTTTGATTTAAAATACAGCTTCACAATATATCAAATCACAATTGTCATTGCAATATTCATTTGGTAACTGGTTGCTTAGATGCAATTTTCAGGAGGATAATTTAGCTCAAATGCCTTGCCGGCCAATTTTTGCATGCCAACAATATGTCTGTCCTGGTGGATGGAGCTTCCCTGCCCTCATTGCCCACATTAGACGAGACCTGGGGATTTGTGGTGACATTGTGATGGAATAAAATGAAGAAAAGACCCAAGGAAGTGCAGGTTAATCACAATCCAGATCAACAATATAACAGTATTCAACATTCAGCATTGCAGCTACAGGGTTTTCTAATGTGATGCAGCCTCCAGTCTGAATCTGCTAAATAAAAGTGTCTCCGGTAGTGGCACCATCTTGATGTTTTGGTTTTGTAGCACGGGAAATATTTAGCATCACAGGACACAATAACTGCGGTTACTAATGTGCAGTATATTTTATTTTCAGTTAAGACAGATTAAACAAAGCTGTCTTGTCTCTTACTTTTGTTCAACAATTGTGTACCAAACATTCGGCCTCTGGCTGCACAAACAAAATACAGAAAGCTGCATTACAGCACAATTCTCCAGAGTGCATGAAATTGTGATAAGACATATTTTATCAACACTTACATGCAACAGTAATGTCTCAGTTGACTCTTAATGCTGGAGCACACCGACATCTTATTGTCACGTGAAGGAAATGGCCACCCTGCACCGCACAAACAGGTTCCCTGAACCATCTGTTTCAGAAATACACCATTTTATTAAAATACTGACTGCTAATCACATAAATGAGAACGTACCGACATACTTCAACAAGTGATGTATATGTTTACCGATTTTCTGCCAAAACTATCTACCATTAATAAACTACAGTTCACATTGTTAAGAATAAAAGAAGTTCTTCTCTCATTCCCCTGGGCTCATGATGTCATATGTATCAGCAAACCACAAAGACAACAGATTACTGGTGAACATCAGACATATCCAGAGTTTATTCAGACAAACAAATGCATCAAACCACACTAAAAACAGTTAAGAGAAGCATCAGAAAGTTTAAACTACCACACACAATCATTAATTACCTGGAGAAGCAGAGAAAATGGACGAAAAACAAAAGCAAAGACGCGTCTTTGGAGATCACTGTGCGGCTGTAAACCTAGCGATCTGATTCGTTCCTCGTGAGTGTAACGTTTTAACTAAAAGATGTTTCCTTGTATTTAATTTATGCAATTAAGGCGTGATCTCTCCTTCTAATGCTACAAGAAGTTTCAGATTACTAAATTATGCTGTCCGAAATAACTTTATTACCTTCTGAGGCCTGTTTAATTTCAGAACTAAGGCGGTCCTCACTTTAGACAAGGAAAACCAAAGGTTATATTCAGAGAGGATCTTCTCATGTCAATAAGATAGCTGGACTTCCTCTCAGTTCTCCAGTTGAACAAAAGATTGTTGTTTTAACCAGAATTCACCGAAAAGTTATCTTAATGTTTTATTACCTTGCCGAGCAAGTCCTCCAAACACGAACCTTTTGCCATAATTTTAAAGTAACAATCACAGCCTGGTAACGTGAAGTGATTCAGAACTTCTCCATCCTCTTAGATCAAAGCGCAGATTTTAAGAACTAACACAGTCATAAAATATACCTGAACATTTTCAATAAAATATGCCTGAACATTTTCAATTAATTCCAGACATTTTCTAATTGATATTCTACTAGTTTTGATTATACGTTTGACTAACTGATGTTACAGTTTAGCCTGAGTTGGACACTGATAGGGCTGTTACTATAGCCTATTTTCAGTCAAAACATGCTGTTAATAACTAAGAAAACTATCCTACAAATTAGATTATAATCATTAGAAATATTATATGTTCTCATCTTTAACCAGGAGTTCTATGCTATCTCAAATACCCGAATTTGATGTATTATGTGAACAGCCAGAACTTGATCTTTCCAGCCCTGAATCGTGTCTCCTCCACTGCCTGCTCACTTGAAAAACTGTGTGTGTGGAAGAGTTGATTTTATGACCTGTTCCTCTCTGATAACAAAGACAGGCTGTCCTGCAAAACTCTTCCAAAATTCTTGTCTGATTCAGATTAAATCATTAACCTAAACCTACCTAAATTAAAATCTACTAAAAGTATTCATATTCTATAATTTTCACATGCACTAAGATTAACTGCTACTAAAATTAGCATAATCAAACTTATATTTCCAACAACATCTAAGTTCAGCACATAGCGCAGCACAATAGGAAAAAACAAGATGCATTTTCTGCCCCGTCTTGGGAAACAGTTACCACTCTGAAACACTTCTCTCTAGTGGTCAAAATGTGCAGCACCCGAGACCAACTACCTGAACATATTTAAATGTGCAAAACATACAGATAGGAAATAAAATTACATAACTGAACCAAAATCATTCAGTAGCATTGCTGCTGTAAGATAAAAGGAAACCAACACTCAAACAGTACAATTACTCAACCAAAATTTACCACCCGGCTACATCTTGTCTCATAAAATACAAATAAATTACACAGATGGAAAATTGTCAAAAACTTAAAGTAATATGAACACTTTTGCAGGACTCACCACAAAGGACCTGAGTAGTCCGTTCTTTGCTCTTTGCCCATCATCTCTTTGTAAGTATGAAATTATGCACGTCGCATACTTAGCATTATCCATGGAGGTGATGCTGGAGCTATGCCAAGGTGAAGAAAAAAAATACAACTACATCGGAGTCATTTCTGTCTTCAGCTTAGTAAAATACATACATGAAAGTGGTGCAGTGAGAGAAACCAATTACCTCTCCCACTCCCATTCATCTGTATAACAAACTCTTTTATTGATCTGGTGATAATTACCTCAGTCACGTCATAAAGCACCTGGAGCAGATTGGTGGCTCAAATTATTGATTACCCCAGGGCTAACCTTCGTTGTTCATTGTATTGGCGCTATACATTACTTGATGGGATCTGCTTTGCCGTACTTTCGCCTGCATTTCTCAATGCTGCTGTGCAGGGGTACATTGACAAAGGAGGTTGGTGGTCAAAAGCACTCTTTCAAAGTCATTTGGAGGTTATCCTGCAAGGTAAGGTTAATCCACAGTGTAACCTACTTATCATTAAACTGAAAAAAAAGAGAAAGAATCCACACTCTCATTAAATCTAGACCAGTTTTTAGTGTAAAATGACCTTTTGTTTGTGGTTGTAACTTGAGGGCTGCCCCTGGAAGTACCAGCTGCATCTAAAGGTTCATTACACACATTCCTAAAGGCATGTGTGTGACCCTAAAACCTCTAACCCCCCCACCGGCGAAGTCACTTACCACACTGACAACAACATTGTAACACCCTTTGAGACCAATACAGTCTGTTGGCAACATACAGTAACACTGGGATTTTGGCGTTTTGTTGATGTTTTCCTCCATTAAAGCTAGAGTTTCACAAAACTTACTAGAAGGTGCCAGTATTATTTAACAAGCCTCAATTTTTCATGGGTTGCTGTAGAAGCATGTCAAAAGTTTTCTCCTCCAGCTTGTTCCAGCTGAGAAGGGAACAACACAGAGACAAAGAGGAGATGTTCTGCTCTGTTTCTGTGTGGATCATAGCTTTGAGTTCGCCTGGTTATCAAATGAACAATGGCTTCTGGCATTTCCCCAGATTCCTCCCTTCTCTGCAGAAAAGAGGAAAAACATCAGGGTTTGAACCAAAGATGACTGCAAAAATTGCAGGATAAAAGTCTGTGGTTAGGAATACTGATTATTTATAGCACTTCATTTACTCTGATACTTGGCGAATTGTTGACCAAAGCCTTGAAGCATCTCACATTTTGTGATAGATCGACACAAATAGCCTATAAGTATGCAGTGGGAGAGAAATCACACACGTTTTCCATCATTAGACTGAAAAAAAAAAAAAAGAATCTGAAGAATACATTTGTATTCAGTCACTCTTACTCTGATATATGTAAACTATTGCATTATTTCTTTTTTGGCAAAACTGCCCTTTCTGTTCGAGCCGCTACTGAATGAAATCTCACTTCTGAGATCTTCAGAAATGTAAACAAATGTAACACATTTAACAATGAAAGTGATCACAGGTGTGACTTGAAATATGCTCAAAGATGTAAATAACCTATCAAATTTGATTAAGCTCGATTTCATTTGCAAAGAATAATGGGCACAAGTTTCAGTGTCCAAATGTGCAAAAATGGCAGAAAACAAATCCGAATGGCTTCTAGCTTGCTATGTAAAAAAAAAAACAAGTGGTTTAACAGTCTGTCAACTAACCAGGACTAAACTGCATGACGCAATTTTAAAACCCTTTAAAAAATTATATATTCCTCACCCTCTTTTTCACCATTATGCTCTGCTTAGATAATCTCTAAAAAGGTGACAAAATCTAAAAAAGTGCACTGGTCATGAAGGTCTTTGTACATTATATTTCTAAAAACACAAGAATCAACTAAAATATTTTTGAGTGATGATAGATTTATCTCTTAGAAATGTCAACAAATCCATCAGAGAGAATAAATCTGTTTGTTTTAAGACTAAACATTTAGCATTTTGTGAGGCAATTTATTCCCAGGATATGTAATTACTGCATTCTGCAAGTGGGGTGCGTTGTGTTGAGATTTAGTGGAAAACAAATTTCTAGTTAATACAAAATCATCCCTGCGATGTAATCTCCTGTGTCTTGTAACAAGCTTATGAAATGAATAGTTTATAATAAATAGCTGCCAATCTGTATTTTTGTATTCATGCCACCCTGACAAAAGCTTTAATTAGGGGAGTGAATGACAGCGAATGAGTTCCCCCCCTGAGAGCTTTTTCCTTAATACTTTTTGTACCACAAAAGTTGCATTGATAGCTGGATAATAATTTAACGTTTCACACAAAATGGTCTGATTAGCTGTGCGCAGAGTGAATACCATTTATGTGGAAACAGTGCACAGAAAAACAGCACAAACTGGTTTAAGGCCATTTGTTTCATCATATTATCCCATGAGAAAATAAAAATAATACAAATATGAGATATTTGCCAACATTTTAATGAGGTAAACTTTGACCTTGTAAGCAAACATTGTTGATTAATTCGTGAGCAATGCTAAATCTGTCATCTTTGTCTTTGACTCACCAGCATTTGATAATATCTTTGGACGTTAATATTGTAGGAGAGGTTTTATTGTGGATCACCAGTATGGTGTCCCCTGCTGTCTGTATCGCTAAGGTTGCTGAGGATAGAAAGCTCACCTTATCCATCTGCACTGAACCAAACTGGCTCTGGGCAGGTGTTCAACACGGCCAGGTGCAAAGCAGCTGACACAGCCATAGCTCCCCAGTCCTATTTGTCACTGTAAATAACATTTGTTTCTTCAATATTAGAATTGGACATGACTGAGCATCCAGCCGGTCTTTCTCATTCTCCTCTAATTTAGGCTGTTAAGAGAAAGGTCATTTGGTGGAAACAGATGGCCAAACCCTTAACTAGGTGCTGAGCATGAAAAGCTGAGAGTGGCAATTGGCATTTTATATGCCCCATTCACGTAGTCGAGATATATGGGAGACAGGGAGTGTATGGCTAAACGACAAGATATTTTATTTATTATAGGCATCAAAGTTTATGCTAAAATCTTCACGATTCCACTGCAGGAATTCCCTTGAGAACCTGCAAACTGAGCCACCTTTATCGTGTTTTTGTGATAAAAGCTGATACCACTTTGACTAGACAACATATTTATGTTGCACCCAAATGTACTACAGCCCTCCGGCCTTCCACATGGTGCTGGATTAATATAGTGAAACAGATTAAATGTCAAACTGTTTGCTGCTGTGTAAGAATGCTGTTTCAGAAGTAGTTTGAACCTACAGTGTTTTTTTTTTTTTTTTATTATTTATTTTTCCTTTAATCCTCCACTGCAACGGGAGCCACTGTAGCCTACATAATGAAAGAAACCATAAAACCAACTTTAAGTGCATCTGAGGGAAGAGGGGGAACATTTTTCTGTGCTCTGGGACAGGACAATTAAACTAAAATAAAGTCTGGTAAAAGTTATAACAGCCCTCTGAACCTCCCAGGAGAAACATAGGAAGCCTGCATGGGCGGTAAGGTGGTGCTGCTGGTGGTAGGGGGCTGGCAAACAGAGTGCTGGCACATTTCCACTCCCTGTGGAGCAAAGCCAAAAAGAGGAGATGCATAGATCTGAAAACAGTGGAACGCCTCGGGCTTCAGTTATTCTATCACAATGTTTGTAAAATTCCTGCTGATGAGGTGATTATAACAGAGCACACACTGCTGTTAGTCTGACTAGCAAAGACATTTTCTCCTATTTCCATTAAAAATACAATAGCTGGTCCCTCCAGCGGGTGTGTGAGGGGCTGCCACTGTTTATTTTTTTCGTGCGCTTTAAATATGGGTTCATATTTATTCCAGCAGCTGACCTCATTGTACGTACGGTGCAGAAAGCATTTTTGCTCAAGGCATTTTTGAGGAACTGTCCATGGTTGTTCAGGTTCAATGGGCCTTTTGAAGTGCATGGTGTATCCTCTGTGACCGACCATTTTGTTTCACCAGTTCACCTTGTAACACAGCTGCTGCTGGACTTGACGAGAGATAAAAGTCGTGTAAATCAGAATCCAGTGCGTGTGCATTCAGTGTTCAGATTTGAGCAAAGGGGCTTTGCAATGGGCTTTTGAAGCCGCTCTGGTGTGTCTTTAGGGGACGTTAACTTTTCCTGTTTATGAAGCATCTGACAACGCTTTGCTGGCAGGGCCAGACACGTTTTTAATGAAAGGTGCCACTTGGGTGCTTACTCAGTGAGTAGGATCTCATCACCTGCTCCCAGAGAATGGGAATGTTTTTGATTGTGTGCTAAGGTTAACCTTTCTGTACAAGTCCTGCAATTTTTTCACACCCCGAATCTCTATAAACTGGACTCTGATCGTTGCTTCTTCAAAATATGCTTGTGCATCACTGTTTAAACATGTATATTTCCAGCATTTTTAATATGAACTTGATCAGAGCATTAGAGATACAAAAATCACCTACACATCATACCACAGACAAAGGACTGAAATAAAAGGTTGAGGAAAATCGTGTGTCAAACAAGATTGGAGTGGTCAGTACAACTTGAAAATGTTACATACATTTAGTTAATTCACCATTTGCCAAACATAAAAGAGAAAAACTTCCAATATGAATTTGAGATGTTCCCTTACATTTTAGTGTTTAGATTTCATATAATAAAAACACAGACGTTTGATTACACTAAGGTGTTTCTAATTGTCATCTTGCAATATTCTTCCACCAAGTTTTTACAAGCTTCAAGTTGTCAGCCAATATATTCGCAAAGTCTCATGCCGGCATTAATGGTGCCGTCTATGAATATCATCTCCTCAACATATTTTGCACCCATGCAGTGCCATACAATCACACACCCACATTCGTGCTGTCAGTACTATGCATCCACAGCGGTTGTCTTGGCTAATGGCACACCTAACCTAATAGATGTAAACAGATCATTCTAATTGAGTGCATGCAATTTCTGAAAATGGGACGACAATTTGTGCTATTAAAGGCATTTGTCTTTTTGACACCTTATGTAACATGATTAACATTTCAGAGAGCTTTGGTCGGATTCATGTAAATAGAATAATAACAATAAAAAGGTATAAAAAAAACAATGTCAGAAAGACTTACAATCATTAGTTTCTGTGAAATAGTGATCTAAACTTTGCTTGTTTAGTTATAATCATTCGGTGAATTGGACAGTAAATTTTTGTTTTGTTCAACACACCAGACTCCATCTGAGTATAATAATTATGGTCTCATCTGACCAGAGGACATTTTGACTTCATTCATCCTCCTTTTTTATGTTTTTTGGAAAGTTTTATATTGCAGTTTTTATCCAAAGAGCGAGAAC
This sequence comes from Girardinus metallicus, assembly GCA_903067095.1. Classification (NCBI taxonomy): domain Eukaryota; kingdom Metazoa; phylum Chordata; class Actinopteri; order Cyprinodontiformes; family Poeciliidae; genus Girardinus; species Girardinus metallicus. Next base: position 13,943 of record CAEGAE010037103.1, read on the forward strand.
GATTTTTGTTGTGATTTTTTTGAGGCTTCCAAAATGGTTCAGAGAGTGCAGTTATCTTTGTGTGCTGCTTCAGACATCATGATCGTCATTTATAGCCCCTGCATCAATTTTCTGTCTTGCACTTGTATTTTCAGAGCTGCATTGTGCAGACAAATTATCACCTGTGGTGTAATTTAGAAGAAGGAACAACAAAAGAAACCTCCACTTAGGTTCTGAATAATATTCTATATCTGTGTTTTCACAAATTTATCAGTCACTGATTTTCAACTGTCGTTTCCATATTTGTGAGAACAAAAAAATGGATTTCTGAGACATTTCATCTATATTTTGCATTACATTGCTTTCCAAAACTATTCACAAGCATTGAACTTGTTATTTTTTACTTCTTGCTACATTACAGCCAAAGCTTTTGAGGTATTTTTATGGGATCTAAAGTAATAGACCAACATCATGATTATGAGGAGGAAAGAAAATTATACACAAAAATCTTAAAAGCGTGGAATGCATTTAAATGTAGCCCCACCCAGTCACTGTTCTGGGGTTCTTTGTGGTTTGTTTTTTGGTTTTTAGTTCTCCTTAGCTTGATGGTATTCCTGGGCTTCATTGGTGTGCTTTCTCTGCTTTATACCTGAGAAACAAAAGGTAATCAACCCATTTACCTTCAAGGCTTGGAATAAAGTCCATTCGCCACTCTATGATCAATGAGACTGATCAACTTTCATTCTAGCCCTCTCTGTGGTTTATATTTAAGCAGGTTTGTGTCTCCTTGTTGTCCTAGAAACCAGCTTTAATCTTACCTTGTCACTCTTTGGAACTCTGAAATTTTTACTTTGAGCTCCAAAGCAACAATAATAATAGTGATGGTTTATATTTTTCAGTTAATTTAGAAAAACAACTTCGATCTGAAGCTTTTATGCCTATTTCCTGAATAATATCCATGTAGAATAATACAGTGTCATTTCTAGACACTAGGCAAAACCAGACAATATTTTTCTGTCATGTTCATTTTCATATTAAAAACCCTAAATTGGAGAACAATAACAAACATAGACTATGAGCCTCTCACCGTGAGATGTAAACTTCAGCTCATGATTATTAATAGGTTGGTCTGATATGGAAATGAAGAAGTATCCGACCGATGGCTATGTGTGCCAACAAAGCAAGACTAACAGTGCACTGACAGATACTGAAGTTTTCTATTCTCATTCATTTTACTTTTAACATCTTTTATCCCCCACAGTGCTCAATCAGCAAATCCCCCTTGCTGGGAGCCTATAACCTTTTCCCTTGATTCTATAAACCTTTTCATATTCAGATATTTTTCAAAAGTACAAAATTACAGTTGTCTACATAAACTATAGGCAACCACTCAGACCCAGGGAGGCTTTCAGTGCAAACCTGAAAGACTTATTATGGGACTTCAGTCTAGAAAGCTCCGTTGGATCTTTTTGGACAAACCCAAATGCACCCAAATGTGCCATTGTCATTCAGAAAAATGCTTCTTCTGTTTTTTTTGTTTTTTTGTAAATGTATGTACTTCCACTCCAGGCATGTTGCAGGAAACAACAACCAAGCCAGGCAAAGACTTCTCAGTACATATTATGACAGACATAACAGTCTTAAGAACTTTATTTATTTTAGTTCTTCCTCATGTGAAGTAATATCTGGTTGAATTGTCCAAAGCCATAAAGTTTGGTTTTCAGATGTAAACAAAATGACAAGATCTTAAAAACAGCTTTGTCAGTTTGTCTAATAAGCAAAATAATTGTAACAAAGCAGGAGACATCCTGTTTTTTTTTTTGTAATCTAACTGGTTGATTTTTTTTTTCATTTTGTGTTTTGCTTTTTCCAAATTACCAACATCTTTTAGCAGAAATTATTTATTGCAGTCTGTATTATTCAAACTGTTTTTGGGGTTACTGGATAACGTGATATGACTTGCGGTGATTTACGTAAATGTAGGCAGATTTACCCAAAGATGGATGTAACTTGTATAAAATGTGGTGACGCTGTCTTAACACAGTTTAAAGGGAACATGTTCCTTTGTGTTTAGTTTGAAAATTAGACTGGTATCAACACTCTTCTTTGCACATGCTGTATGTGTACAAAGAAGCTTTAATATCACACAGTGTCCTTCAGAAATTGTCTACAGAGAAGGATGGCTAATAACACCGTGTAAATCATCTGTCAGGTAAGGACACTGTCAGTCACTCCATCAGGTTCTGAGCTCTCTTCAGGTCTCAAAGTCAAAAGACAGCTGTTAGCTGTCTGTATCTGAAGTTTCAACAGCAACGCAATGAATCTTAATTAATGGAGGAATGAGACACCAACTTCTGGTACTATTAAGAAATGTCATTCATTGATAAAATGTGGACGTTGGTCCTACGGTTGGATAGAGTAATTTGAGAAAGTAGTTTATTATCCCTCTACCCTTTCAGCTAGATTTGACCTTGTGAGCCCCTGTACCAGAGGACCAGCTGCAATCTATGATTCATTTAACACCTTCTGGGCTTGCAGAAGCACTCGAAGCACATGCACTGTTGATTAAACACTTTGTGGGAGAATTCATATTTAAAGCATAGGCACATGAAAATTAATGATAACCAGCCAAGCAGCAAAACACCATGCAGAAGAGCAATGATGGGCAATTTATGAGAGATCCACTCGAATTTACAATTTATTCTGTAATCACAATGTTTCCTCCATACATATACAGCATAATGCTATGCACATTTGTGAGTGGGTGGAATTCTAAAGGATATGAGTAGGCAACTCACAAAATGATATAAATGTCATTACAGTTCATTCAAGCAAATCTAGCACAGAGAACCAGAGATTAGCTGCTGGGCGGGAACACTTCACATATGCCCATAAGAGACTGACAGTGTCACGAGTGACTAAATGTGTGACTGAACAAACTTAAGTTTTTGTTTGGTCCTGAGTGTAAAACCTAGCTATGGGTGTGTCCTTGAACTCTGCCACAGAGGGGGTCAGCAATGCCCAAAGCCTTAAGAGAGGGAGCAAAACAGAGAGAGAAAGAGAGAGAGTGAGAGTGCGAGAGAGAGAGAGAAGATTTTTAAAAAGTTCTTTGCAGAAATATAGCTACAAAAATAATGCTGCAATTTCTGTGTTTGCCTGTTCCTGTGGATGCTTCTCATGCCCATTCTGTCAGCTTTCAAGCTTTGTGTGCTCTGGAAAATGTCTTCAATTTCTCTTATAGCTTGTACTTGCAGGAACATTGCACATCTTGAGCTCACGTTAATAAAGCATCACGAGCAGCTTGCTGATAGAAGCCATCAATCATGTTGGGTTCAAGGGTTGTACATCAGGGCTTTGCTTTATGGTTATGCCCCTCAGATCAAACTATCTGCTCCCTATCTGCTTTGCACCTCCCTCAAATGTCAGTTTGCATCTGGCTGGCTGATGGCTCTGTTCATCATGCTGCAAAACTCTACCCCTCTGTCACTTCTTCAAAAAATGTGTTGTCTTAAACTCTTGAAAGAATTGCAGTGATGCATGAAAACATGGTAACCCCCCTTTACTAAAATGATTGCTGAACATGGAATAGTGTTTGCAACTCACACTGGTTTTACTACACAATCGGTATAACAGGATGTTAAAAAGAAAGCACAAAAAAACATTACATTTGTGGCATTTGCTTTTCTTATCATTTCATTTGAGAATCTGGCATCAATTTGTTGAGGAATTAGCATCGACTTTGCCTGTTTGATTAAATATTCACATGCCTGGGTCTTAATACGTACATATGATATGCATGAGCTACTGACTGTGAATTGCAAATAGCCCTCATAGTGTTTTGCTACAATTAGGCTATGGAAAGAATATTTGAAAAGCTAATGAATTCGTTTTGATCTTTTAAGATTGGATATTGCAGGGTGTAATCATGCAGAATAACATTTTCATGTGTTTCTATGTGCAAGAGTTTCTGATACAATTTCTACTGGACCCGGCTTATGTGCAGTCCCTGCACATAGGACTATTTATGTCTATATTTTATGAACTATTTGAGCAACAAGAACAGAGAGATGAGGCGGGTAATGTTATAAATTGGCAGCATGAAAAATTAATTTACACACTATTATTTCTAAAGTTTGCAATACTATATAAAAACACTGAAAAAGGACAACAAATTCCAAAAAGTTGTACCCTCTGTTTTGGACAAACTGTTTACACATAACAGATTCCCTGTTTAGTTTTAATTAAAATATTTTTGATCAAAGTGATTTTAATATCAAAGATAACAAAATGCATAATTGAAATGACAATACAAGTAAAGGGAACACCAATTCAAAACACTTTTGCCCCTATTTGAAAATATAATTGCCTCCTCTTGTTACATCATAAATTAACAATGACTAACCACAATTATTTAGAAGCTCAAATTTGATTATAGCCTGATGTATAGAATCAAGAAATCATATAAATAGATCCTGTTGAAAATCATGAAAAAGTTTAAGAGACCTCATTCAAAAATCAAATAATTTACTGTAGAAATGTTCTATGTCCATTCAGATGATCCACTGTCTTCTCCATGTCTATCTTTGGTTGGTGATGTAACAAGTCCAGAACGTCCTTTCTAGGGGATCTCAGGGCATTCTGAGAAGGAAAATATATCCTGGGGTCTTCCTCCTTTGGGATACACCTGGAGGGATCCTGACCTCAGCTGACTCCCTTTCATGCAGACCAACACAAATCACTATATTTATGTGAAATGAAAAATGCATAACTTACAAAAATGACCCAAATTTAAGCTTGTCAAAGAATCTCCCAGACTTTTCAAACCATCACCCAACAATACAGTTTGTCATTACAACAAACCTACAACAAAGAGACTGTGCAAGGAGATTATTAATCAGAGGAGATCCTCTGATTAATAAGATTTATTTTGGTGGAGAGGTTTTTTGCAACTGATCAGCTGTACATTATTGTTGCTTCATCAACTATTGTTTTGACACTCCACAAATGTGGCATCTAACAGAAGAGTGGCAAGAAGAAAGTCACTTTGAAAAACAGCCTTTTGAAATCTTGTTGGCAGTAAGAGGCCAAACACTGGTGCCTCTTCTTCGTAGAAATTCAAATTAACGTTTTGCTAAAAAATGACAAAGCCTTAGTAAACCTAAACCGAACATTAAAAGATCCTGACAGTGTAAATGGAAATCTCCGCTCAGAGCGCAAAGCCACATTCCAGAACTGAATGCCCATGATCTTTGGACAGCAAAGTACCAAAGCAGATATGCAGAAGAAATTCTGTCTATGCTGAAACATACACTAATGGTAGCCCATACATTTTATCCATACTACAACATTGATGGCCGGAAGACAGATAAATTATAAATATAAATGTTCTAAAATTTAATAAAATGCTTTAATTTTTTGTGCCTATTTTTACTTCTGAAACCAAGGTTTTGTACACTGGCATAAACCATTTCAAGGCCATTCTTTTCTGTTTTTTTTTTTTTTTTTTAAGATTTTGCCTGTTCTAATGGCTTTTAATTACCAGTTGTCAGACAGGAAAGTGGGTTATGATAAAGGGGAAGGACATGCGACAAAAGTCATAAACTGGGATTTTTGACGGCCATGTTAAGGACTAAGGCCTCCCTACATTTGGTCACTCTTTGCCCCTGCGCCACTGTTGCGTCCCTTTCTCTCTGGTGTTCATGGATGACACTTCAGCTAGTTTTTCTGTCATACTGCTAATGATTTCAGAAGCGTTTAGCTCCGATTATCGTGGGACCTTAATATATCATGTTTGAGGGCCGGTGACCTTCTCTGGACATGGCTGAGAAAGGTTTGTCCACCTGGTAAGTTGCTAGGAGACAGCTGGACAGAGGAGCCCTCTCACTTTAGTGGCAATGAATGTGTTTAGAGCTAAAACAGAACAGTAGCAGCTGACTATTGATTTACTAATCCTGCCTAATCCATCTTCTGTTCCTGAACATGAGCCGACATAGAAAATTTTTCAGTAGGAGAACATGAGATGGACAGAAACAGTGTTCCCACAAAAGCAGTAGGAAGATGGGGGATAAATAGCTTACTAACAAGATTTCAATTAGTCTTCTTCTCAGTTATAAAGTGTGTTTAAAAATAGCTATTTAAAATGTATTACTGAATATTACTCATGTCTGCGTCCACATTAACAAAAATATGTAAAAGCAAACAGTTACTACACAAGGGTACTTATGAAGATGTAATTTAATTTTAATAAAGTGAATTTGACAGTAAAGCATTTACAAATCTTTCTTTAAATAGGTTTTACCAGAATTTTTTTTCTTAAATAAAGCAATTAAAAATTTCTATTCCAACTACTTAAACCAGAGAATCTTAAAGCAAATTGCTCCTTATGCAATTGTATTAAAGAAGTTAAACTAATTAAAATAATTTTTCTTTTATTATGTAGTCAAACCATTTTATTGACCTTTGACCTGACTAGATCCTAAACATTTTAAAAGGATGCAGCCTTATTTTGGTGCATATGACTAAATCTTTGAAAAGTTGATACATGTCAAGTTTTAATGTCTTGTAATTTAGTGATGATGATGCGTTCGAGAAAGTGAAAACCTAAACAATCAAGGGAGGAACTACAAATTTTTCCAGCAGCCAATCACTGACGTTCACCACGAGGACGATTAGCAACAAATTCTCAATGCTACTTGATTATGGCATAAAATGTTCATAGTTAATTATCAGCAAAGAACAAATGACAGCGGCTGATGAACATAAAAAGTAAGCATTTGTTGTTAAGACTAATAAACACTCTGAGTGACAAAAGTTTTAGTTTACCTGACAGAGAATCTTCACTTCCACTGTTGTAGTTGCTACGATTAACTTTATCACTATAGCGATCCAAAACTTTCCTGATTTTTCTGTAACTGAGGAAAAATTTACAGCACCCTAAAGACGTTAAATTCAGCAATGGTAATTGGTGAAATGTTTATAATTTTTCCTTTGCAGCCACACAACTCAGGTTATTTAGCTCCACTTCTGGGGCTGTAGTTAACATCTCCCCAAAGGAGAAATGATAGGGGAAATTTACTGTTGAACAAGTGTTAGTTGGTGGACATGTTGTGCAAATAACTCGGACTGCATTTCGGCACACACTATTAACCAGAAGTCAAGCCAAGTGGTGATGTTACCTTTCTAAGAGTTTTTTGTGTTTTAATAGCTCCTTGACTTACCTCTTAATCTTTGCAACTTACAGATTGGATTTTGGCAGTCATACTACATTGGCCCCAATCCTCAAACCCTGACCCTATGTTGACCCTATGTTGGTTCTCCTCTGGATTCCCTGTGTTCCATAGTTGTCTTCCTCCACCTTCAGCCATCTTCCGCTCCCCAACTGAACCCACTCAGGTAAGAAACAGATCACACACAGTTCAACCTGCAAAGAAACCTGATTTGCCCTCCACACCAAAACCTCTCCATCAAACTGTAAAGTCATCCAGTATTCTGCACCATCCTTTTTATCACCCTGGCTGTCTAATGTCACCTCTTTCCCTCTCCAGATGTTCCTGAAATATCCAGAAAGCTAGTCTGCCATTTCTCTGGACATTTCACCTGCAAATAAATCTTTTGCATCCTGCATGTGGTTCAGGAAAATTCCTGAAATTATGACAAGGAACAACAGAGAGGGAACAGTCACAAATGGCCTTAGGAAAGAAATGCATTGTGTCTTGTTCTGAGCATACAAAGGAAGTCTCAGATACAAGACTTCATTTTACTTGATGGCAGCTCCTACAGGTAGAAAGTAAAATTGTAACACTGCACACACTTGGGGGCACCCATGAAGGAGGAAGAGTCTGTCCCTCAAGAGAGGCAGGTGTGATAGTTTAGCAGCAAGCTGTGAAAATAGCAATAAATGGCTGTTATAGGCTACAGTTTGTCATAGACTAAGTGCAATAGCTCCTTGAGAATGAAGCAGAGCTCCCAAACCCTGTTTACCTTAGCGACAGATTATAACCCCAAAGCTTGCTACAAGTACACCCAGGAGCTCAAGAGGAATCTCCCCTGTACTTCCCAAACACAGCTTGGAGGCTGAAACAGGTTGTTTCTTACACTAAGTGATATTGCCTTTGTAAAACCTGTTTAATTAATCTCCTCACAGTTTCTTAGTGCTCCCAATTTACTAACCTATTAAATAAGCCCTAAATTGTTACCAATGCATAGGTAACAATAACATACCAATGCATACCAATGCATTACAGTCAGAAATAGCAAAAAATAAATCTCATCTATTAATAAACTTAAATATTTCCAATCATTACAGAGGAACAAGTAACTACTGTGATACTGATTTCCATTGATGTTACTTAGTTCATTACAGAAGGGATAAAGTACAGCCTGACTTAAGACTGTGCCTCTCTTAATGAGGCTTAAATTTTTCTGTACAGTCAATCCACACCAGGTGGTACTGTGTAATCAGCTGGAGTGCAAAGTGAATCTGGGTCTATGTTGAAATACAGACAGTGTAACACTGAACAAGATGTTTTTTTTCAGTGAAGAAAAAAAAAGGTGAGAAAAAAAATCAATTTTAAATGAGCAGGGGTCAATTCTCGGACTATTAATTCATCATTAAATTGGTCATTTCATATTCTACTTGGGACTGTGTGAATTTTCTGCGTGAGTCTGAGCTTTCTCACAAAAGACGAGCCTTTCAAGTTAAGTCATTATCAGCAATAATTGATTTTTTTTTTTTTACCTCTCAGTGTTCTTCCTGTGATCAAACTTCAGCCTGCATTCACAACATCAGCCCTGGTCTCTTTAATGGGATACGAGAATATAGGAGAGAACATGGCCTGATAATCTTACAGAAAATAATTGACTCTCTTGACTAGATTCTCTTGTAGAAAATTTCATAAATGGTGCATATTTCCAAACTTATTTATTTTTCAATGGAGATTCATCCGTTCTTTTTGGGGTTTGACATGACCTACCTGGAAAATATACCTGAAAGAGAAGTGTGTCCCATAGATATGTGACCTGCCCTTCTCCTGTTCAGTGTTGTCATTGATCCTATTATGAAAAAGATGCTTGAAGGCCAAAAAGGTATGCAGTTAGATGCAAACTGATGTGTGGTAATCATATATTTGCTTGAGATCATGTTATTTTTGATAATGATGATAATATAGAGGCTACTTATGCAATACTGTCATGTCGTGACCTCAAAATCAGCATGGACTTCAGGTGTAGCTATACGTCTACGTCACAAGACGAGGCGATACATGTCAATCGAGCAATTTTTTTGTCTTCAGAAATCCTAAACTGAATTTGATCAAATCTTTGTGTAAATATTTGAAGTTTTATGCCTGTCTAATCAAAATGCATCGTTTTGTATTTTCACAAGTGAAAGAAAGATTTTATAAATCACAATCTTGGCTTAAAAGAATCCATACTTACCTAAGAATTACAGATCTGGTCACAATTTCATAAAACCATGTGGTTTTGGAGATTGTCTGCAGAATTAACACTGTTGTGGCTGCACTGACTGTTGGTTGTGACATGCATTAGCTCAAATACACTTTATAGGCTCATCAGGACATGTATTATCTTAAAGGTTTAAAGACCTACCCACTCATGGATGTAATTAAACAAAAAAAATAATAATAATCTGAATTAGAGTAAATTGTGGCTCAAATAAATTAGCTTTAACTTACCAACTGGGCAGCCAGCTTTTACATCTCTACACCTCTCTAACCTCAAAACAAATCTATGAGTGAGCTGCTAATGAGAATAAGTACAAGCTCAAGTCAAATATGACCAAGGGGAAAAAAGCAATTACGAGGAAAGAGGCTGCAGTCTAGACCAAAAAAAAAGGACCCACCATGATAGTTTGAGATGCTTTCTTGTTGACCATATTGATCAGTGCTTTGTTAAACACAAATAGTTGTTTTCAGTTTCAGGCAAGTGTTTCCACATTGCAGCGAGAACTAAAAGGCTCTCTGGTAATTACAATGTAGGCACAGTGTCCATTACGAGATGTGCATCTTTCCCCAGACAACATGTGTTTGCCACAAACTGTGTATGCATCTGTGTCTTCAAGTCATTTCAAACATTTTAAAGTGTTTCTTGTCTGTCAAAGTTGGCTCAAAACATTCTGTGAATGATTGCATACAAGAGTGAGCTGCCGAAAGTGCTTGTTGTTTTTTTGTCTTTGCTTTTGGCAGAAATGGAAAGATTACATATATCCTTGCAATGCTTTTTTTGTTTGGTAATATTTGGCTTTACAAGGGTGTAGAATAACAATTTATGCTTCTTTTATGAATGTTTTGCTTTGGCTTTTACACATCGAAGTTCTCCACAGCTTTGACAAAATTCCAAATTAATGCTATACACCTTTGCTTTGCCAAGTTTAAATATTACAACTAAATGCATATTGTCCCATGATTGTTAATTGGATGACGCCTCTTTTCCAATGATTGCTGCAATCATGGTATCCATGCATTGTTACTCCGATTGATTTCTCCCCAGGTTGGCAGTTTGATCCTGAGCTCTGCACAGACACCAATGTATTCAATTGCTTTGTTCCCAACAGGTTCATTAGTATGACTAGAGAAAAAGTGCTCCAGATACTTCCTAGATTTTGCGATGAGCAAGTTATTTCCAATTATGTCTAAAAGACTAAAAGATATGAAGGGAAAAAAGGGTTAAACACTGACTGTTCTGGATATACCAACTAAATACAATTTGCGTTTCAGAAAAAGAAGAAGCCAGTAATTAGGAGAGGTAACACTTTATTTGACGGGTTGTGAATAAGACTGTCATAAACATGACATAACACCTGTCATGAACATGAGTAAGACTTTATGACTGTTGTCATAAAGTGTCATTCGGTAAATCATGACACTTTTAATACAAAGTTGACATTATTCAAAATGTTTGTTTTGATAACCTGACATTAATCTAGACAAAAGTGTCTTCGTAATGACAACTTGACATTAACTGAGAAAAAAATTTCTATGTTTCGATAACTTGACCAAGAATCATCATATGTCATAAATATGTCATAATAATTTCATTAAGAGTTGTTGGACTGTCAAAATCTTTAACAAAACTATAATTAATATTTCCCCCTACCTCAAATAAAGAGGAACAGGTAGGACCAACAATAAAGATTTCATTAAGCTTTATTACATTGTCAAATGATTTAGTAACAGTCATTAATAATTCCTCTTACATCAAGTGGAACAATAGCACCAGTTATAAAGATGTCATTAAGTGCCATTACAGTGTCATTAATATTAACTCGAACCTCAAGTAAAGTGAAACAAGTAGCAACAGTTATGAAAATGTCATTAAGTGTCATTACAGTGTTAAATGCTATATTAACATAGTCATTAATGTTAAGTCTTACCTCAAGTGAAGTGGAAAACACTGGACTACTTATAACTACCATCATAGCTATAGAACAAACCCTTTGTACATTGGAATAAAACAAAGGATTACTTGTTCTTCAAACAGGGGGTTTAACTTCTGGTCAGTATATTATAACTCTGAAATACTGATTGAAAAACGAAAACAGAATTACTTATTGTTTAACTTAAGAAAATAGGGTCTTTCAACAGTCCTTCCATTGATTGTGTCAGCCATCTCCTTCGTCATAGTCTTCCTGTAACACTCTGATAACATGGAAATCTTCTTGTCTTAATTTCCTGGAAGCAGTTCTTTGAAGGTGTCCAGAAATGCTCAAAAATTGTAGCTGTTCTTGCAATAGTTGTGGTCAGTGGTAATCATGGTGAAAGCCTTTTCATGGATTCAAACTTGGTGAATCTCTTCTGGACATCCTCATAGTGAGTGATGACTCAGTCCACTGTGCTCACTTGAAAAAAAGGAACAAAAACAAATAAACAAAAAATGTGATGTGATCTTAATTCAGCATTTATTTAAATACCATTCCAAAAATGTCCCTTCCTGCACACTGTCAGAATGGTAGACTGGCAGAGAAATGTCTAGTTAACTTGACTGGTTGTTATAAAGTGCAATACAATTATTTCTTAATACAAGTAGCATAATGACTAGAGCTGAACAAAATTATTCTGATCAAATATTTGTTTGGCAGAAATTCATACAGCCCGTTATTCAGAATGCATCATTTAATGTATAGTTTTAGGCACATGAGTGTATCTTTTCACTTAATGAGCATTCAAAATTCATAACGAAGATATTTTTTTCTTGGTTAATCTCAAGTTGTCATAACAAAGACATTTTGTCCAAGTTAATGTCAAGTTGTCATAACGTAGACATTTTGAATAATGTCAACTTTGTATTAAAAGTGTCATGATTTACCGAATGACACTTTGTGACAACAGTCATAAATAGTCACGAAGTCTTACTCATGTTCATAACAGATGTTATGTCATGTTTATGACGGACTCATGACAGTCTTATTCACAACCCATCAAATAAAGTGTTACCTTAGGGGAAATATTACAGTTGTCACAAGTCATAGATAAAACTTTAACCTTTGCTGTCATATCATAAATGTTTTTGCCATATTACTTTATTTTCCCAACAAACTTCCTTTGTCTGGGTCTTTAGTGTCCGAGGTAGCGCTGTGTTACTGTAGCCTCAGGCTCAAATGTCACCTCTGCAGTACATCAAATTGAGTGACAAGTGTTGGCCCAAGTCACAGACCTGAGGGGACAAAAAAAAAACAAACAAAAAAACACATTCTCGTTGTACTCTGTTGCCTCAAGGTGAAAAGTTGCATATTGTAGCCTTCAGGATTTTAAGTGCTGTCTTTGTTGATGTTTTAAACCTTTGGATTAAAATAAGGAAGTAGTCATATTAGTAGCTCATGTTGTTTTGCTGCAGCATCATGCAATCATGTGTAAGGGTAAAGTGGGCCAAGAATGCAAAAGTTTTGCTAAAAAGTAAAAGTTCTGGAGAAACAATACGGTCAGGAATTGTTTTCGCTAAATTTCTGGATGAATTTCCACAATATTACAAAGATGTTTGCTAATATGTGATGCAGACTTACATTCTGGTTCTATTTTAGTTTCATTCAGCTTTTTATCAATCTTACCACCTCCCACATTGGCAGCAAAAAAAAAAAAAGGTGATGCATTTAATGTTAATGCCTTCTTTCTAATAGATTTTAAGTGTCTGCACCAGTGCTTGTGAAGTTGTTTTTCTGGGAGCCTAATTTTACTATCATTAAATAGGAGTGAATCACCACTTATACACCATGTAGACATTTTATTCATTAAAGCCACTCTTCACTGAGAATAATTAAACTGATAATGATGGCACTTTGTAATCTGCAAACTGTAAGTAAGGCCTTATCTTTTTAAGAAGGAACATTTTAATGAAATCACTAAGTGGTGCCAGATCAATCAAAGTCTGCAGTTTATGGAAATGTTACTTTAGAATTGTAATGTGTCATTACTGATGTACGGAAAATATGTTTTCTATCTAATGTGTTATAAAGCCAAAGTAAATCTGATGGTATCTAATATTTTGTCATCATAATTATCATGTTATACTAACTCTGGCTGAAATGCTTTTATTCCCAATACTGTGACAAAGTAGCTGCACGCTGATGAGTTGAAGAGACTTTAGGCCAAAGCTAATACCTTCTTATAAAAAAAAGAAAATTTGTATTACTATAAGAACTCATTTTGCTGGTGATGTGTCACTAAGAGCAACTTTAATCAATTTGCCAACTTTTGAGCTTAAAGTGAGACAGTGATCTGGATGGGCTTACTGTTAAAAGTAGTTGAATGAACACATTTAAGAAAGAATAAGACTGTGTGTCGATGTATGCACATGGGAGTTACAGAATTTATAATTTCAGATAACTTCTACTTTATTGTTTTATTTATCAAGTTAAGATTTACATAGTTTTTAAATCTTTCTGGAAAAGATGCAAAAGAAACTCTCTGCAAACAGCTATGAACCTTATGTGGTTCAAAACTTTAAAAGTGTGAAACAATTTGTTTGAAAACTGTTTGAAAACAAAGAGCTCTAATGCAATAAAATGTCATCCGTGCAGATAAGATTTTTGAAACTGTATTTTTTTTTTTTTTTTTGCTCCCCTCTTTTAAAATTATTGTTAAAAGTTTGCCTGCTCCTTTGCTGTACATGTGGGTTTTCTCCAGGTACTCTAGGTTGCTTCCACAGTTCACAAATATGAGTTAGGCTGACTTCCATATGTTAAATTGTCCCTAGGTCTAAATGTGTGCTTGGCCTGATGGGCTGATTTGTTCAGAGTGTATACCAACTCTTGATGATGACTTCTGGAGGCACGCGCAGTTAAAGACCAAGCAGGCAGTAAAATGGAAGAAGAGATTGATGGATGAATATTAATCACTAAACGTTTGAGCTTAAAGGGCAGTGTAGGTGTATCGTGTATTTTCCAGACACATAATGCAGTTTTATAGCACAATCAAGAAACTATGGTACCTTCAGTTGATATAAAAATTCTTTCTATATTTCAAACATGACATAAAAAAAATTTGACTTCACAATTTGATGGCTTGAAATTAGCCTCTGTCTCTTCAAGAAGCTCCTGCACTTTCCGGTATTCCCCATTTAGTGCGTCATTACAAAAATGCTCCTCCGTTATGCTTTCTTTTTTACCAGTATTCTTAGGACTGAGATATAGTAAACTCAAAACATACAGTTCCACCAGGTGTTTGTTAATTGCTGCTGCCGCTAATTTGGAGGGAGGGGCTGAGTGGGGAAAGCACAGTGATTTGTGGGGCAGCAGTATGGAGACTGCCGCTCCAAGGAGTAGTTTTGGGTAAATATGTGGCCCTTTGTTGCAACAATCATTTGTCATTAAAGTATCAAAGCAACACTCTAGCTATTTATTTGATGAGGGAATAACATTAAGCATGATATAAAGCTCAAAAGGTCAATTTTACATGATATTCTCCTGTAGAAGCCCCAACTAAAAAAAAAGACTAAAGTGGATCTATAGATGGCTCCCGAACTGGCAATCTTAAAACCTTACATGTACAAATATTTTTCCAATTTAGTCCACTTTACACCACATTGCCTTATTTGTCATTTTTAGTTTAGTAAATAAGCTATTCACATATTGTAACAAGAAAAAGGTGCTGTCCCCCATCTCAACCCCCACAAATTTTGACAGCAGCAGCACCCCTCATATCACTGACTCTAGAATCAATAGAAGCATTCATGCCACAAACACAAGGCTTGGAGTTAAGAAAAAAAAAATGGTTTCATAGACCATTTGCATCTGCCTATACTCCTTAATATCACAAACATGTGTCATAACGTTGTTACAGCAAACATTCATGGGTACATAACACAGCAGCTTTGTTTGGGTGATGGGAGCTTTGCACTTTTTCCCACATTGTACAGCCTTCTTTGATAGCTCTGAAAGTAAGTGATTCTATTTCCATCACAGTCAGCTTCTTTGCTGACATTGTGACAAATACAAGAAAAAAAGAGAAAACACACAACAGAAGACATATAGCATGTAACAGTGACACATGGAGTCCATTGGCTAAACAAAACCACAGGGTGCATGAGAACCATGGAGAGGCCGGGCTGTAATTGCAGTGAAAGGTGGCTTGTGGGATTGTTGTACACCTGCACATTTGTGTGCAGTGGGAAATGTGTGTTCTCCTATGTCTTAGTTAGACATTTTGCAGTATTCAATGAGACACTATTTTCTAGAAGTCTCAGAAAGTGCAATTTTGTCACAAAATTACTACATGCCATCATAAAAATTTCTAGAACATATCTGAAGACTATGTTATGTGGACAATTCTTTTAAAAGTATTGTGACTTCTGCTAATCTCACCAGCAGAAATGGAAACAGAAAATGTGTGATTTATGCTCAGTGCAGGCTCTTTGCTGTATGTTGCAAATGACTATTTTTTGTCCTTGATATTACAGCTCATTAGACATAATGACTTAATCATCACCTTCCTGCTGTGTACTTACCATGGTTGTGAAATGTGAGAAACTATGATCAATTTGTTTACCATAGGGATGACCTTTAAAGTCTTATGACAATAGTTGAAAGCCAAATAGCTTACTGTGTTTGTCGAGGTAAGAAGCACCTGTGTCTTCTGTAAATTCTGATCAACATATCTGTTGTTAGTGACTACACAGCAATTTGCTGTTCTCCTGGTGGACTGCTGACTAAGCTTGATCTTTCCCAAAATGACTGAGCTGCTCTTTTTTTATTGAGCTACACATTGCCAGCAGATACTCAGCTGCCGACACTCATTAGTGTTATTTTAGAAAAAAACTAATTTTCCCACATTAATAAATGCTCTCCTGTTAGTGCTGTTTATTTTATCTTCCAGTGGCTGAATGTTGGGACTACAAGTGCTAAATGCTATATGGCAACAAAGCTGAAGGTGAAATTTTGTGCAGGTAGCCACACCTCCAGACTGTTGAATAAATGTAACCCTTTTCCAAAATCGTCTCTCCAGCCAAACCTGATGGGCTCTTTTTGCTGTATGCAAAAGTGCAGAGATACCATACACTTGAACCACTGCTACACATCTGAAGAAATCAACATGATTTTCATGTGTCTGGATACAGTCAGTAGTAAAAATAGATGGTTTGGTTAGTCACTGCATGAGCTCCATGTTTTTAAAATGATTTATTTTTAAATTTCTGTCATGGATTTATGAGGCACTGTAAAGTCCTGGACAGAAGTAAATTTCTGAGTTGCTTGTCAGCAATGCTACACCCCTCACATCATCAGAGACCTGCTTAGTGTTCCCAGAACCAGAGCTAAGCATGCGGATGGAGCATTTGGTCTGTTCCTCAGCTCTGGCACAAACTCGCTACAAACATTAAATGTGCAGAAACTGTTGGTTCCAGTTATAGCCCTGGTCTTGGAAGAAGTTTCCTTATGCAGATTTGAGCGTGGTAACACACACAGACGATTTGCTATTTGGAGCCTTTGGCCCGTCCTCCGTTCTGTGGAAAGTCTATTGGACCAGCTGTGGGACAGCAGACCAATCACAGCACCTATAAATGGTTCTGATGAGAATTCATTCATGTAGCAACTTTGGACCGAATAGCCTAGTCAGTAGCTTAGAGAGGATTTTAGGTTATTGAAGCCAAACTTGCAAATCCACACTTTGTGGAAAAAAATGGTTGCCTTGGAAAGTGACCCCTGCTCTGTTTCCTTAGCACCAATCTGATGATGGCCTTTTTGGTGTGTGGTCTTGTTTGCGCCTCACCCTGAAGGAGAATAAAAGATAAAAAGATCCTACAAGTTAGGAAAGATTTTGTGGCCTTTAGCAAATATCAGAGTCAGATTCATGAGAAAAACCTAGCTATTTGTTAATCCAAGAAGCACAAAGAAAAAAACTGGCAGTATGACATGAACACATTACTGGTAAAAAGAGGGTGAGGATAAATGAATGTGAAAATAATGGAGTATATTTGTACTGGTAAAGAAGCATTCGTTGAACTGAAGATGTAAAATTAAGGGCAGCTGAACTTATGTGGTCACAGTAGGAGGAGATAAAAAAACTGTTTTAAAACATAAACGTAATGTAGCAATTATAAATCTTAACTAATGACAGAAATATAAATAGTAGGACTGTCACGATAACAAATTTTGCTGAGCAATTATAATTGTCTCAAAAATTATTGTGATAAACAATAATATTGTTTGAAGACCATTTTACACTGATTTAATGGAAATTATGTAATAATGCATGTGATTTCCTCCCAAAGATAGATACACTTTATTTAAAAAAAAAAACAACTTAACACTGGAACTGATAAACAAAATAAACAAAACAACCAAAAACAAACATAAAATGGATTCTCAGTCTCCATTAACAAAAAATGTACTTGAATAAAAACTAAACAACATAAAGGAAAAGTGGAAATAAATACTGCATTCAACCAAAAGAGTGCAGATTATTAAGTTCGTATACTATATTGGCCTTCAGTAATGATATGTGGAAACAACATTAGTGTTTATTCAACATTTTGTGCAAAGAATATAGAAGAAATGACTAGGGGAGGAGTTGGAGCGAAATTGCTACTGCAGTTGATAAACCCGGTAACTTTTCAGCTGTTCTTCATTAACCTGACATAAATAGGTTAATGATTTATTAATTGAATGATTTTCATTCAGTCAGGACTGACACTAGCCACATGCATTACAGTTAGATTGTAGTAAAGCATTGATTAATGCCTGGTTTTAAAATTAGTTAACTGGACTTGTAGCCATTATTTTGTGCCCATTGTTGGACACCACACGGCACAATCGAACCCAATCGAACTGTTATACCTAGGATTTCTGTCGGCTAATGTGTGGTCTAATTGATTTATAGATTATCGTGACAGGAATAATAAATAGTAATTGTAAGTACCAGAAGAGTTGCTGCAGCAACACTTTTCATCGTCTTCAAGTCAAACACACTTATCCTGACAGTAATGGCGGGTACATTCAGTAAAGTTTTAGGTGCTTAAGTAGTCTTGCTTAAATGATCTTGTCTTGTTTCTTGAAAATGTTTTACCTGTCATCCAAAGGACTTCTACAGATCTAAATGTGTTTGGAGGTTTATCAACTATAAACAGAGCAATCTCACCAATAGGCATTGAGGTCAGTAATGGGGCAATTAGGACACATGCCACTTGCCCTACCCTTTATTCAGCATAATATTTGTCTTGCTGTTGCTCGATGATCCAAACATGTCCCTAACGATGCATTGTGAGTTGTTTTGATTGCATGTTTCAAGGTGTAAATTGCTATAAAACCACCAAGCGAAACGACTCAAGGCAGCAGAGTAGAAAGATGAAATCTGAGGCCACCTCCTCACTTTAATGTTGATTGTTCACATTTAACACAGACGGCTTCTTTTACTCCGCCATCAAACCACCTGTCTCCCTTATCCAATATGTGCACATCGCTATCTTCAGATGAGACAGTGAAGTTAAATATATTAACACAGCAACCATTCAATTCAGCAAGTCTTAGATTTATGTAAATAAAAATTGTCCTATTTATCTCATGGATCTACTATAGTAAAAGTCCAATTTCAGTTCAAATTCATGCAGTACAGCTTGGTTAAATTGTTATTCATCCATCCATTATCCAAAATGCTTATCCTTGTGGGTCAATGGGCTCCAGGGGTCAACGGGCGAGAGGCGGGCTAATAGATTTAGAATCAAATCAATTATTTGTCTAATGGAGTGTACAATGACTCATTGTTCTATTTAAAAGGATGTTATTTTAGTGTTGCTGTTAAACTTCAAAAAACTCAATTGCTTCGTGATCATTAAGTTTACTGTGCTAGCTGCATGCTGAGAAGATTGATTCTCACCTTTACTGCCTGCTTCTCACACGGTGATTCATAAAGACCAACAGACACTTGGGACTTTTTATCAGTGTTTCATTATTGTTTCCTGGTTTACAGTTGATAGCCAGCAATGTTAATTTTTGTATATATTCACCGGATATGAAGTGCTGTATTTGGAAACCTCATCTTTTTATAATTTTAAGGCATCTATAGATCTTCCAAATGGATCATGTTTCCTGACAGAGCATCATGTAATGCACTCCTACACAAATTTAACTGCTAAGTGAAATGCAGTTTTATGTCATATTAATACAATATTTCCTAGTTTTAAGCTGGCGGTGACATGCTTACAACAGACATACAGTCATGTGCAAATGAAAGTATGTCTTGTTGCAATTGTAGGGATTTAGTGTAATGAAAATTATGGTATGATTCTAATCCTTTACCTTGATGTAGAATTATTTATATCTACCTCCAGTGAATAAGATGTATGCCACAAACTTTATGCCGTCATTATTTGTTAAACGAAATGGAAACAAAAATTGAAATGCTGTAACTAGAGCTGGAATTTTCTGATAATTAAAATTAAACACACCTCAGTGACCACTTCTATTGAAGTAAAACTTTTGGTAGGTTCTGGGAGAAAGACATCAGCAATGACTCTAGCTAATCTTTTGATCACAACTCTAAAATAGATGACAAAAGCTGGTACAGCTGAGGTTTTGGTGTTTATTTCAGTGCTTGCTTGTTTGTTTTGGTGGAAATATGCCAAAATACATACTTTGTTTGCTGAGGTTTTTTTTATATATATTAAGGCATAGTGTGTCTCAGTCAGAAACTCTAGCACCTTTTGAAATTAAAGTGGCACACCACCTCTTCACGTGTCGATTCCAATTTTAGCTCAGAGATGCAGCACAAATCCATGTTAAGCAGACAAACATGCTGCCAGCATACTTGCATGCATAACGACCCATCCTGCTATCCTGGGATGAACATTAAGTGGGAAAGGACAAAGAGACAAGTTGACATGGAGCCACTTTAGCAGGATAAAGCAGCGCTGTGCCCTGACTAACAGCTCTGTTATTAGGTACATTTGCTCACAATCATCTTTTTAAGTTTTATAAATATACGCAGCATTGGATAATGATTATTCTTAGCCAAATTCTGTAATTTACATAATAATAATTGACATTGTTTTTGAGCATAATGTGATACTGGGCAATGCCTCAGAGAAAGTGCAAAATTCTTTTAGTGTCATCTCAGACTTTACAAGACCCAGTTAGCATGTTGACTACAAATATACAAATATACAAAGAAAAAAAAAATTGTTTTGACCTTAAAGTACAAACAAATAAAAACCAAATGGAATACAAACTTTGTGAGTATAGAGGGGTGATAATTTGTGCTTGTATAGCAGCCACCGATTTTTGTCAAATCTGGATTGTTAACTGGAAAATGATCCCAAACTTAGCAGCAAATGCATCTTATGTCTGGTTAAATCAGAAAGTAACCCAAGTGGTTCAAGTTCCCAATCAATATCTAGGGCTAGATGCCAGAATAAGTGTTACCACAGATGCCTGACAGCAAGAAAGTTCCGAGTGTAAATCCCTGTCTGGGGTCTTTTCGTGTGGAGTTTGCATGTTCTGACTGTGAACGGGTGGGTCCTACCTGGAAAGTTGTTGGATAGCTATCAGATTAGATTTATAAATAACTACAAATTGCCTGCATGGTTATAATAAACTGTCTGGTGACTATTCCCAATGACCACTGGGAATAGGCACCAGACCCTGTACTAATAGGTGGGTTTAAAAAGATGTAGTTTTGTATGTTTGGATGGATGGATGGTTAACAATAGTGTTGTCAGAAAAAGGTGTTGAAGTGAAACTGATCAAATAGACATTTCAGTCACAAGTGCAGCTGGTAGAGTCAGTTTGTTGTAGGATGCATGTATTTGAAAAATTTGCTTTCCAAAATAATGCCAGTTGAATTCAGCTTCTCTGCTAACTTTTCTAAAGAGTACTTTGTTCATGACACTTCTGAAAGCATACGCCAGAGGCACATTGTATAACAGCACTAGTTCAAGTGCTTGCTGAGAATGTTTTAAACTACACTGACCAATGCAGCCTCATGAGCTAATTATCCCATGGCAGCTTCTCCTTTTGGGTGGATGGAGAACAAGGGTTGTAAAACAGTTGGATCTTCTATCAGTCCTCTTGAGGGTCCTTTAATTCTTCTTCTTCCATTATCAGAGTGGATTTCAATGGATAAGAAGTGCAGTCTAGCTAATAAGATCCAAAACCATATGTTCTCTGCAAAGACTAAACCAGAATAATGATCTGAGCTTTGCCTTTCATTTTTGGCACGAAAGTACCTAAAATGAAGTCAACTCAATAAGGAATTAACCTAAAACTTGTTTGCACAACGGAAAGCTGGAAATGTTGAGTATTAGCCTGGTAAAAACCTTTGTCCTATGCTACTGGCTTCATAGAGAGGCCCTCGGCCGTTAAACGATTGCTTCCTGGCGACGTAGACTGTGTTGAGGTTTTAAATTTTACCCAATTGCTAATATTTGCCCATGATATATGTAATGCACCAGTTTGACGCCAAGTGTCATGGCCCTGAGTTGCCTGTGCTGTAAACACAGGCAACTCAGGGCCATTCTGCATGGAGTTTGCATGTTCTACCTGTGCATTTGTGGACTCTCCCCAGGTACTCAACCGTTCTCTTTCAATCCAAAATCTTGCTTGTACTGCTGCAATGTGAAGCCGAACACAGCATCAGCTTGAATTGGGAGCACTTTTGCAAACAAAGCAACATTGTAGCTATATTTGGTGACTTTTCATAGCCCTCCAGCGACTTTTTATTTTAAAAAGTGACTAACGACAAAGCTAGCAGCTTTTGTTGGTTTATTGGAGGTGCGTAGAACAAGCGCTAGTTTTTACTAGGTTGATTATCATTTAGTTATGATTGTAAAGGAGTGTGGTCAAGGATCAGCAAGGTGAACAACAAAAACAGCATCAGCCACCAGTTCCAGATTCTTCTGATGACTTCTGTTTGTTACATTTGACTCTGACAACCCTTCCCCAGCTTCCCAGAACTCTCTGTTTTTATAGCCAATTGGCAACACACCTGCACTTGAGTGGACCAAGCCACAATTAAACAGGTTGAAAAAAACTAAATGTAAACAGAGAAACAAGAATATAATTATTAATCTAATTTACGAACTCCTCTACATAATGAAATGGTCTGCAAAAATAAACCATGTAATACAAGATAATTCAAAAAGTTACTTTAAAGAAAAACAAGCAAAGCAATACTCCAAAGAAAACCCTCTAATTGGTAGAACCCAGCAAGGTAATCAATGACATCATCCAGCCATTTAAGCAGGAAATACTGGGCCGGCCCCTCCCACACTCCTGCTCTGCTGCAGATCTACAAGGGACAAACAATGGTGAGTAAAATGGAAAACAAATACCATGAACATACTTTGAAACAAAATAAACAAATTCAACCAATAATCCAGAAGTAGTAGCTTTAACCTAAATGTATAAAAAGATGGAAACTCCAACATAATGCTAACACAAACACACCTAGGATAGTAAGTGAAGCAAAGTAATGTTTAAATTAAGCAATATAACCAATTATAGAAAGTAAGTGAATCAGCAATAAGAATAAGGGACAAGTGGTGAACACAAACCGAACCACTTTGTCACTATGATAAACACCAGAAAGACTAAAGCTAGTGGTTTTCAAAATTAAACAAAACATGACGCTTGATTGGTTTCAGCAAAGTACACATATTTGCATCTTTTTTTATTTTGCTGTTGTTTACTATTTTGCTGTGATGCCTGCAGGTAGGGATTATTTCTAACTTTTGTGGCACAAACCCTTTCTAGCCTGTAGAGTCCTTTATGCCAAAATTACTAGAAAGTAATGATTTCATTGTTGGCTACCAGATCCAAGTTCAAATGTTTGTTACTTAATCTGTTCACCTTAGGGAACAAGTGCCTGAAAGAAAAGTCGTCTTCAGGGGAAGTAGCTGCGCCTGTCTACGGTGTGAGATTTAAATCTGCTCTACCTTGTTTACAGCTCCATCACTGATGCAGCTGCTGCACTCCCCCTCCTTTGAAAATATTTGCTAAAAGGGCCTGAACACGATTGGAGTTAATTAAAGCTGGCGACGCGCTGCCCTGATGCGTATGCATGTTTGAGTAATCAGACGCCGATCCTGAATGACTGCGGTAAAACGAGCCTTTTGTAATGTTTTCCTCTGAGCAATTTGGTGTCAATTGTTTATGCATCTCCCTTCAAGGCAAGACTTGAACAGATGTGCGGCGAAATGTGACTCTTTCAGATTGAAGGGAAATTCTCAGCACATTCTCACCATAAAACATAGCAATAGAAAATACATGGGTGGTTGAAGCATCACGTAGTGTTTTGACAATTAATTAATTCACAAAAAAATATTTTGATGTATATTTATTCATGGTTATTGTGGCAGGGTGTGTGTTTTCTTTGGATGGAGTGATTGACACGCCTCTGCCAGCACTTCTCAGGCATATATTGTCTTGGCTTTGAAGGCAAGCTGTCATGCATGTTTGATCACAGGCATGGACAGAAGCTCAGAAGTCTCACAATCTTGGCAGATGAGATGAGACCCATACATTTTTTTTTTTTTTTTTTTTTTGCAAGTGGTGAAAAGCTTTACTGTTTTATGAAAATGTTGATTTCACAACACTCCTGTGCGCTCAAGAAATATTTGTTAAAAGCCAAACACACCTCCGGAAACAGGCCGAGAACAGGCGGGGACACTCCTCAACATCTGCTCCCGTTGTGTGAGGGTTCCCTTGAGATATCACTCAGCGAATCTCTTCCTGTTTTGCTATTTTTTTTTCTACTCATCCTCGCTACTATTTACTTTAAGAGCACACGCTGAAAAATGTGTCATCCTGGTAACGAGGGCGGTAAAATTCAATGACAGAAGCAAACATTTAGTAACATCTTGGGACGAGCCCCTGCCTGGATGTCATTGCTCTGGACAGATCTGTCCAAAGCCTATTATCATGCCGTCATCGCTGTGGAGTCTGCTCCAAAACAGCATTCAATTAATAAACCTGCCTCGCTAAAAGTAAAACAGAATGTAAGGACAAGTTTGATAACTTCACAAAACACAAACTTAACTGTCAACAGCCCACACTTGTGTTTTGGGTGTTAAAGCTTTCCATTTGCACATGGTGAGACATGTTAGGACAGTTTTTCATTGAAGATTTATAAAGAAAAATGAGCAACTGAAACAGTCTACACTTTCTTCTGAAGCTGTTGGATAACTTTTTTTTTTTTCCCCAATTAAGATTTTCTTTCCTTTTTTTTCTATTTTGTGGCTTACCACTTTGCTACAAGGGACTCTCTAACATCATATTTCAATTATTTTATTGAGAGTTTCTGCTTGAGAAGTCTCAACGCTGCACATGTGACATGTGCCGCATTATTTTTTTCTTATTCAATTCTCTGTCCGCAGTCCATTTAAGGTTTATGGTACCAAATGGAAGAGCAGAGAGAGAGGAGGTACCTGGTCTCCAGCCACCTCTTCCTGAGGGGTTCCTAACCACTCTTGAACCAAGTTGCGTGGTTTAATTAGTTTCCTGAAAGCTCGATTCATGTTACACAAATGAACTTGACGAACCCTTCAAAGATGATGTGTGATAATGTAGTCGTTGTTAACAATCCACAATACCTCAACCAACTCTCCTTTGCAAGTAGTAGTTTATATGCTTTCTCAACACATGAATTTGTTCTTTTGTTTCCTTCTGAATGTGCTGTAAGTGGTGACATAGGTGCTTATGCAAGGGAGCCACTAAAACCAGGACTATTACCTTATATGTCTGTTGGGTCCGATTCTCACTGTGTCTTTGCCTTGGATTTGAGCATCTTTGCCAAAGTCAGATTTCCAAACTAAATAGATCTGTTTCATTGCACAACTTGTAAATGGTGCTCACACTGTTAAGCAGATTCATACATATATAGTTCAGTACTCTTAAATACTCCAAAGACCAGAGTTATTTGCATAATTTAAATAATTTGGAAAAATACTATCTCTTGAGAACGGAGAGCAGGACCGGGGCAAGTGAACATATTTTCTTTCATCCTGATGGTGGCTAATTACAAGCTTGTAAAGTGTTTTTGTGTGAACACCTTGACCTCATAATTATATAATATATTTTTTCACTTCAGTCTGTTCTATATTTTTTCATTGAATCAGTTAAAAGGATGTAGACATTGCAGATCCCAGGTAAAGGGACAGGCAGACAGATTTCAACAACCTGTTTTAACAAGAGAAATGAGCAAACAGCAGGGAAATGTGCTAACACATATGAAAGAACAACACCTGCATACAAGCTCTCCGGGCCAATTTAAAAAAACAGCGAGGAACCAAAAAACATTTCTAAGCCAGTTTGCTAGAAACACTCATACCATTTACGCTGAAACCATTCACCACCGTCACGTTTTACAGACACCTCAAGAAAAAACATCCAAAACATCTCCCAATCATGTTCATAAAAATATTTGCTACTTTTCTTTTCTTATTTTACTCTGAATGTTTAAGAGGAGAAATGACTGAACACAAGGATGACAATGTTGTTACACTGTTGGCTAAATAAAGAGGGATCTTTTCTCCACAGAAAAGATATTCTACTAAAATCATCCCAATACCAGAATCACTGCCCTCTATTGGCACAAATATATTACTGCACAGTCTTGTTGGACAGACCTTATTGCTCCCAAACAGGCTGATGTGCCAAATAAAATTACAACTGAAAAAAATTGTAGCCATATTTTAAGTCTCTCTCGCTATTCAGTGAGCAAATATGATCTCCTTGATCACTTTAACGCAAAGTTGGTTTTGTGGTTGAAGAGATTGCAACTTCAACTTTAGACCGCAACTTCAACTTGGCACAACATTAAATTCGCATCGCTAAAGCCTTCCTAGAATTCATACGTTAGTGTTCACAACTTGTTAGATGGGATGCTAAATTCTAAATTCAATTGCTAAAATCACCACTTCTAGAACTTTAAACTGCAAAAATCTTAGCTACTTAAAAAAGAATGAGGTCCCAAGATTGCCCAGTGAGGCAATCAGTTGCTTGCTTGTCCATGCGCCGTGGAGTAATTGAGAGAGGATGAGGAGGCAGACTCACTCATGCACCTGTCAATCTGCTTTTAGGCCAACTTGTGTGTTCACACTGAAACCTGCATGTGGGCATTACAGCTGAGAAGTAGATCAGCATACTCACTAAGTAATGAAAAGGAGACCGCATTTGAGAATTAAACTCCTGAATGAGGCATTCCTTAGGAACAATTCTTTTATTCAAGAAAACATATTATGTCTTTGAATGCCATAATTTTCCCCTTTTGTTTTCACACATTTCCAAATTGAAGACAGAATGTTTATTTGCAAAACCCTCCAAATGTAAATTGGTTTCCTAGACTGACTGTCTGACTTGTTGTCTGATTTGTCTGACGTCAGGCTGATGAAACATAATATTAGACCCAGCATGGAAACAATTTAAATTAAATGCTGAAAGAGAAACAGTGAGACCAGATGAAAAGGATGTGCTCTTTCAAGGTCTGTTTTCATTAACCACAATGCAAGGAACAAGTCTGAGATATCGGCAATAAAACAGTCAGCTTCTTTACTGAAAAAAATCTTTTATCAGACACACGCATTATGTAGAAACTAAAAGTATTATGAATTGATTTTATCACTAAATATAACTGAGCTTATTTGGTATGTAGCTCATTTTAATTTAAGTATTAACATTTTGAAATAATCCCTCCACACATTCTCAAGTCAACGTTGAAGATACACATCGACCTCCTGTAGACATAAATCAGTGTTACAGCTGTTTCTAGTATGAGCTTGAAATTAGAATAAAAATATCTAGAAAAAACAACATACTGTAACAGACATAGTGAGTAATCTATTATAAGACGGCAACAATTTTGGTACAAAGAGGCACTGATGCATTTGTCTGTTATGGACAGATAACATGTTGATATGGACTTTATTATTAATGCAAATTCCAATGTAAAAAAAAATATATAAAAAAATCATGAATTGAAATCAAGAATAGTTGAGTTATCACTTGTTAGCTGACTCCTGCTATGTGTAAATCAGAAATTATTATTGTTTGTTTTTTGGCCTAATAATTGGCTTGTATATTACTGATTTAGATGAGTTGGTAGATCAAAACTTAATCCCCTTTAGTAATATTGCACAATTTTGACTCAGACATATTAAATAAAATGTATCTACATAAAATGCAAGCAAATTATTACCCAAATTTTAATGGTAGCAGTTAAAAAAAAATATTTAAATGTTCCATAAATCTTTCAATTTCTCATGATCAACCTTAACTTTAATGAGCAGTGGAAATTACTTTGAAGGTATTAATGTCAGAAAAAAAGATTAAGTCTTAACATTGGAGAAATTCATTGGTAGATGTTAAGAATAGAGTGACAGCAATATATAAGTAATTTCAACCAGACCACTCAGCACTCAAAACAACTCGTAAAATGACTGATATGATAAAACAAACTGAAGAGGCTGTAATTCGGCAGAGTGTTTTGTGTGTGTTAAAATGTATTTACCTGCAGATTTCCTTCAGCTGAAGCGTTGGTGTTGTGCAAACTGAGATGAAGTGTAGGGTGCTATGTAATGTTGCCTGACGGACAGCGGTAATGGATAATAAATCCCGGATTCAGGTGCTGTTTGATCATAAATCACACTCAAGACTGTTTGCCAGAGTCAAATCTGTCAGACTGCAGTTCAGCAGGGAGTAGTACGGGAGAAGTGGGAATAGATCCCATTTTGCAAAATAATTTGTCTCCCAAAGTCAAATCAGTATTCAGCAGAATAGCTAAAAAATATATCTAATGGTACTGGAAACCCTTTTTTAAAAAAAAAAATGGAGATAAACCCGACTGATTAACTGATGGCTAAGATTAAAATAGTTCAACAAATCTGGAAGTAAACGTGCTGAGCACTGAATTTTGTGGTTAGGAAGCTACATTAAATATTTGCCCTCTTCTTTAATTTTGGTTCTTTTGATTTATTTCTTTGTGACTATCACGAGCAAGGGGAGTATAGTGATTCAGAATACATCATCCTCTTCATGGCAGAAACACAAGCTGAGGAAAGTAGTTGAAATGTTTGCTAATATGCTGCTTTGCTGCTTGTTTCTTTTACTGCAAGGTCATCATAAAGATAAAAATAATCCCCCTGTGACGAATTTGTTTTCAAAAGGTTTCACTCTCCTTCTCCATCATCACAGGGAAATGCTGTTCGATAGTGCTGACTCTGAGAGAATTCTTTGATCGGGGCCTGATGTATCACCCTGTCTTCGCTGTAATTCAAATGCCTTCACTACTTCTTTTCCGAGGAACGTGCAAGTATGAAATGTTTTCTTGGGGATGTTCTTCTAAAATGGATTATTTAAGTGTGAACATATGTTGAGTTTTTTTTTATCACCTGAAAGCCTATGTAGAATTTATTTCCTGTTAAATGCACCAAAATTGTATTTTTTTGCATTTAAGAGTTGTTTTAGGTTATTTTCTTCAGTGTAACATGGAAGCAGACACACAATATGCTTTGGTGCCATTTTGCTGAAATATATATGTTTTTGAGTAGCTGTTCCTACAACTGAAAGATGAAACCACCAGCCGACTTTATTGTGAATGATTTAAAACCACAAAGCAACTCACATGTGCAAAAGAAGTCTAGATATCACACAACATATAACAGAGTATCACAACATCTCCTACCTCACGTACACTGACAGCACAACACTATATGACACTGAAATATAAATGATGCTCACCGAGCCAGTGTGTCCATAACGTGAATAAGTGGAATAATCGGAATTGTCTCCATCATTAAAAAAATAAACTACTAGTGCCTGCCTTTGTTTTCGGTGGGTTAGATTTCCGCAACAGTGTCTGAATAGGTCTCTGTAAAACAAACAAAACAAAATAAAAGTGGTGCTGCCAGAGTTCTGACCAACTCCAGGAAAATGCATCAAATCACACCAGTTCTTAAATCACTGACCTGGCAAAGAATAGATGCAGATACATTTCTGAGTTGCTTGTCAGGTTTTTACCATGTAGTCCCCTCTCCTCTTCAGAGATGCTGATGTAGTATTTAGTTTTATCTTGGCTGCTTTAAATCACCACTGAAAGCACTTTTTGTTTGCTCTAAGCCAATGCACTGTTTGCCTGTTTGAAGTGTGAGACTGTCTCATTTTGGTTAATCTTATTTCTTATGAACCCAATATCATGTACCATCCCAATCTGTGAGCTGGACGTATCGGTGTACCTGTAGTCATTATTGTTTAATCCAGTGTAACAGCTGACTAAACCGCAAGGTTGTTTACATGATGCAATGGTTTGTCTAGGTGAATTGATTTTTTAATGTCTTCTTTTCTCTACTGCTTTGAACTAGACTAGAACCTTTAAAAGCTGGTCATCAACAGTGGCTATTTCTTCCAGCATATTGTTCCTGACCAAAGTAACAGTGCTGTGGGTAATGAGAAAATATTTGTATAATTATCCTGTGCAAATCTTGTTTTAACATGGGCATTAACAAAATTTATCCTGTGGCAGCATGGATCAAAATAAAACGTACTTCACAAAGATTCAGAGCCATGATTAGCAAATGGCAAAACTGGAACTCAGAATAAAAGTAATGTCTTCCTCCTACTAAAGAAATTAGGCTTCTTATCTATACTGATATGAAGGAGCACATCTTTTTAAAGCCAATTCACAACAGGAGTCCTGGATACAAGTCTGTGCTTTTTGCTGATCAATACATTGATGAGTCCACTTACTCTTTAATAAAGATAAATGTACATTTAAGAATATACCATATCAGATATTCAACAATTAATCAACCAATGACTGCAATTTACTGACTGCGTATCTGGCCTGACCAGTAACTGCCCCTCATTTATACTTCCATTTCACTCATATTTGTGCATATTACCATGAACAGTAGCTCAAGCCTAACAGAATTAAAGATAAAAAAGTGTTTGGCAGATTTTTCACCTTACTCATATCCTATAATTAAAAATTATACATAATACAAAATGACAATATAAACAAATATTGCCTTTTATTAATTTAAAAACAATATTAATTACAAACCTATTTATATGAAACATGCCAAAAAAATTTTTTAGCCTAGAATTAAAAAGACGGAAGGAATATAGTTGGGGAAAAAAATAGACATCAAGTCATCAAGTCACACTCCCTGAAAACATGGAATTGGCCAAGATAATTGCAGTCAGTGCAACAGATATGAGCAGCCTGACAGAAACGCAAGTGAGTAGTTTTAAAAGGTCTTTTTCAGTGAGATGATAAAAGGTAAGGTCAAAAGTGCAAGACTTTTTTCCGCCTTCGTGGCATAGTATACAAAAAAAGGCTACCAAGGGTGTGGCTGTAGGCATACTGTTTATTCTCGAGAACTGTGCTGCAGCAGTGACTTTAGAGCAGAGCATTCTGGAGGAAGCCATAGTGCTGGACGACATCAAAGATCTTCCAAATGCAATTGCATATCTTGTTGGCCTCCTCCATGCTGATAATATTTCGTACCCAAAGACACTGAAGTGCACTTTCGACGCACTACAAAACATTTTCATGGAAATTGGTTTCAACTCTTGAGAGATCAGCGTGTGCGATCTCTCAAGAGCAAACTTATGCATTCAACCATGGCAATCTACAGATGTCAACAGAAATTTAGAGATGTGTTTGTACTGTGGCAGTATTTGCAGTGTGGATTTATGGGCTTCCATATTCTCATGTTGTCATTCTTATTTGATGGATTTATTTGAACTGAAGGCGACATGTTAACATGACAAACAGAAAATATTGATGTCTGTTTGCTTAAAACCTGGCATACATGGTTATATATGGGTGTGCATGTATGAGTATGCAGTTTGACTGTCTCCATCATATATATATATATATATATATATATATATATATATAAACACCCGAAGCCAACACATACATGCTATAAACACTTTGTTGCAGGTATGTGTTTGTAGTTCTTGATGGTTCTTGTTCAATAAAGTAACCAAAAATACATAATGAAGTACAAATTCATTATTTTGCGAGGTTAATTGATCGTGGTTAAAATTTAATATGGGCTTGATTAGGTTTCTGTAGTTTTGTGAATGGCTCCATTCAGTCAGTAATACAATTAAAATTGGCACAATTAAGAATTATGAGTTGAGAGAATTAAACAAACAATGTAAATGTATTGGGCAGAATGATGAAATTATACTTAGGACAAACAGATGGCAAATTGTTGAGAAAACTCAAAATTATTACTGCATAAGGCTGTGATACTTTTTTAAATAAGCTTAATTATTTTTTTTTTTTAGCAGTGTGAATAAGCAGAGTATAAATGTGCCTTAATGCTGATTGATCAAGTCTCAGTAAAACACTATGAAATGCAGATGTCTGGCGATTTTTGGTCCCAAGCAGGCAGACCATATAAAATATATATTTTGTATACATATACATAGGTAATTCTTTAACAGTTTCAACCAGAATGAAAAGAAACCAACTCAACTTGATTGTTTTGAAGTTTTTAGAAACAAAATACTTTTCAGAGTAAAACAGGCAACTTGTAAGTAAGCCATATGTAAATAGTTAGAGTAGCACTCACAAAAGCACCACACAAAGTAGTAATATAACAGAATATAACAGAAGATAAACATAATTGAAAGCAGATTGTCTTCCTACATGGGTGACATAAAAAGAATGAAATGTGATCTTTACTGTCAGTACCATTCCTATTCTGTCTGCAGTTTTTGTGATTTAACATCTTACTTCTGTCATCTGTTACCTAGCAACAGAGGCTTCTCAAGGTTACACATCTTCAAAACTCATCACAGCATTCCCTAAATCTTTTATGTTCTCACATGTAACTTCAGAACAATTTTATATTGAAAGTTCTCCTCTCAAATAACAGTTTTTACTCAAGACATTTGGAGCCAATACCACATATTTATTTATTATGGACTGCAGCAGACTAGATAATTTTTTATTTATATTTTTCATTTTTCACTTCTCTTTATTTCTCAAAGAGTACAAGGAAAAATAAAACATTATCACAAATTGTGAGCCACTGCAACATTTTCTGCGGAAATAATTCACGTGGACCTTCTTACATTAGATGATGGAGATGCCCATCTTTTATGACCTTCACCTAACACCTTCAAAGCCTTTGACTGACTGAACATTTCACAAAGGATGTTCCCTTTTAATGTCTTACTTGTTTTACATTAATACTGAGGTGAGAGGCCAAGAGAAACTGCTCCTTCTTCACAGACAATATGAGTTTTAATACAGTTTTTGTCCTTTGAAAAGTTGTTATATACTCAGCTTTAG
This sequence comes from Girardinus metallicus, assembly GCA_903067095.1. NCBI lineage: Eukaryota > Metazoa > Chordata > Actinopteri > Cyprinodontiformes > Poeciliidae > Girardinus > Girardinus metallicus. The sequence continues at coordinate 46,666 of CAEGAE010037103.1, forward strand.
CTTTTATTCAGCTGTGTTTTTGTATATCCACAGCTGAATTACTTCAAATTAAATACTGTGTGATTTTAACATTGTCTTCTGACCTACAACCTAAACCAGTGCAAGGTGCCTCTGTTCTCCACAGAAGACTATACAGACCTCTTCAGAGAAAAGCAACAACATAAATGAAGCTTCATAGAGTTAAAGTAAAGGTGGAGGTATTGCTGGACATGAAAATGAGACAACCTTACCGTTGATTTAGAATAATGAAGGGACTGACAGAAGGCTGTCCAGCACCAAGGCAAAAAATCCTCTATGGAACTCAAATGACGCAAATCCGAAAAACTAAGTCCCATCGTTCAGATCTGGGAAAATATTTAAATACTTATATTTTATTAATGGATTCCTTTGGTCTTGAGCCATATGTATCATGGAATGTGTCTAAATAACAAAGGTCCTTGTGTTCCCAGTTTAGATCTGGCACTTTGCCTTTGACTTTGGAGACTGGACGCTGTCGTTCAGTCCCAGAGGATGACCGAAGATGTTCTTTGTGTGGTTTTAGGGAAATTGAGAGTGAAGTGCACTTTTTGTTTTACTGAATTTAAGAAATGATTTATTTACTAAAATAAATCAATTGTTTTATTTACCTGATAAGGATAAAATGTGTAATTTATTTAAGTATTTAAGTTAGCACACTGTTTTGAAGGCCTGGCACCTTAGAAAGAGGACACTTTTTAGTATTTATGTCTGTACCCTTGTTTGTATGTTTTATTGTAAAGATAACATACACAGCAGACTGTTAATGATCTGTAAATAGCCTAAAATTTAAGCACTGCCAGCACAGTGAACTTTATTTACAACTACTGGGTCTTCTGGCTATATAAACACCTCTTCAACCCAGATGGATGTTGTCTTAGCAGATCTGGAACAGAACAAATTGCATCATCTTGTATGCTTTACATTACAAACAAGAACCATCTTCTTTAAAAACATGACACAAGACAATATGAATGAGGAAAAAACTCCAAAGAATGAGTGCTGAATCTCAGCGTCTCCCTGCTAAAATAACCCAAGAACTTCAAGGACAGATGATCCAAACACCCTGTCCTATAATCATCACAGGAAATATAAAAACGGAGAGAATAACAATAGGCATGTAAAGAGTTTCTGCTTGTCGTAAGTAAGGCCATGCAGTAACAATCATTGTGCATCTAGGATGCAGCAGTCAGTTAAGGAGCTCCAGAGTTGAACAACAGCTTCATACAAGTCGTGAAAGAGGAATTATTTTTTTTTGCCAGAGTTTTTCTGTCTCCCACCAAATGCAAATATATTTATTAATAATTATGTTTATTATATCTGCTTTGTAGTGGAAACAGATTTACAAGAAAAGAAGATTATTTGTTGCTGCTCACTATTTTGGTCTTCAGCATACTCTGTATTTGTGTTGGTTACGTGTGACTCAGACCTATCGGCATAGAATAGCTGAAACTATAATCCATATTGACTTTTGCTTAGGTAAGCCTCACTCCACTTTCAAAGACAAACACTAGTAACAAGAAAGCAACAGGAGACATTGATGTCAACTTTGCCACACGGGCATATTGCAAAGGCAAGCCCTCCGTACGGGTCATTGGACTGAAGTAAACAGTTTTCAATCTCTTCAGACTTTAGACAAAATAGCTGCCTGAGACGTGCCACACTGCAGGAAATGAAACATTGTGCTTACATCTTGGGCTGTCAAAGATAACACGCACCTTCAAATCATTTTGTGTTGTACTCGGTAATTCAGAGCCCAAGTGCACAAGTCTCACCGGACGTATTACAAGAAGCTTTTGGCTCCTTCTTCCCATGCAGCTGTGTTCTACAAATCTATACCAGTCACCATGAGGACATCTCACAGGAAAACAAGGTCACATCAAAACCAAAACTAAACAGAAATGTTTGTTTTAAGACAGTTATGTTTCACTTGCTCATGCAGAGTTATTGAGAAAGTACACATTTATGATCTTATTTGTTTAAAAAAGGATTGTGGGTGTTTTAATTTTTTTTTTTTTTTTTTGCTTCTGATAGTGACATTGTGCGCATTTAGTTACATAAACCTGGTTTGCCTGCTAATGGATGTATAATGGAGTGGTGGTAGACTGCACTGCAGATTTACATCTCTAAAACCACATGGACCACTGCCACAATACCCACAATCATTGACTAAGGAATTTCAAGCTGAACGAACAAGCAACCAAAAGTGCTTGGCATTGAAACTTCAGGCAAGCAACCGTGCCGCAGCAGCTCCGCAGAACTTGTGGTGCTGTCAGTAATGTGTTCCAGTGGACCTGACAACATAGTTACCCAGCACTTATCACAGAGAAACATCCCAACAAGAGGGAGATAAGGGACCAGAGTTCTGTCCTCATTTTCCAGTTCATTTTTCATTTCCCCCTGCCACCCTCTCCCCCCGTGCCCTCTCTCTTTTTTTCTTCTTCACTTTCCTTTTCACCAGTGCCGTGGTGGATTGTTAAATTTTCCCCTCCTCTAGCTATCAACTTCTATGAGTTGGTTGAATTTTTCACACAGCTTTTGGCTTGAGATCAGTGAAGTACCTTGGGCAGAGAACGAAATATAGAACTGGTACAGAGAGACAGACACAACCTCCCGCAGCAATCCTCTCCCAAGCAATTTTGATAGCAAGGGTAGCAGTGTGGCTTATTCCCCCTGTAATACACTTTAAGGCCGTAAGCTTGTTCCCTGCACAGTAAAGAGCACTTTCCTCCCCTCTGCTTGATTTTCTTCTCACAGGCAGACAAAAAGCCATCCAATCTCCACTTTGGATGATTATGCTTCTTTTGACCATGACCTCATCAACTATGTGGCATTTGGTTGAAAAAAATTCAAACGCCATCTTGTAGTAGGTAAGTTGGATACATCATACACCTGTTAAAAGAGAGAGGAAAGAAAATCAAGAGGTAGGAGCAGAACGCTGACAGTGGTGTTGAAAGAAGGTGAACAAAGATTATTAGTGAACTGTATACTGCTCTGTACACAAGGCTGATTTTGGCCACTACTTTTGAAGTCATGTTTTTTTTTATACTTATAACATTGGGGATGAAAGGACAAGGTTTTACATGCCTTGTATGAGTCAAATTAGATTAGGCTACTGTGTACATGTAAAGCAGTTGAGATTCCAGATTGAGGAAATCTTCGTCACTGCAGACAGAACATCTGCCTAGAGTTGGAATAACATTGATAGGTTATGGTTTTGTGCCATTGCTGTGACATCTGAGAACCATCTGAGTATATTGTAGAGCAGAAGCACATGCGTTTTGTAAAACAACTCAGGTCTTGTCCTTACTAACATCAGTGACGGAAACAGGAATTAGAAACAGACTCAGAGGCCTACTTTGCACATAATCACTATTGCTTTCTGATCTAACAATTGCAAGACAGGTGGGGTCACTTTTACGGGTTACGCCACAGTTGTCTCACTTTCCACTAAACATCAAATGTAAGCTGAAGAAGTTGGAAAATGGTATACAGTGTTAAAGAAAAAAAAACTTCAATTGTTTTCAGATGATGTTTAAGCGATAATGGCTTTGGTCAATAATATCCTGTGGGCACTGCTGACATTATTACCACCAGCAGACACAGCATATTTATCTCATTTTTCTGACACACCACAGGAAGAGTTTATTTTAAAAAACAGAATAAAAATCTCACTATTCCCTAATTTTCAATGAACAGTAGTGGGTACACCCTGAACAGGCTGGCAGTCTAGCACAATGCAACACAGAAATAATAAACAATCATAAATGCATGTAACTAAGAGCAGAGAGAGCAGTTAGCAAAACAGCTAATATTTGGACTAGATGGAAACTGGAATACTTAGAGAGAACACATGATTGCATTTAGAAAACATGCAAACTCTAAGCTCCAACCAGAAGCTGCAGGAAGGAAACGGTGCTACCAACTGTGCCACCATGTAGCTCAAAATAATAAAAAGTAACAATGAAAAAAATACAATGAAAACACTGTCCTTTTTACTTCAGATACTTTTACATGGTCCAGATTTTTTTTCTTTTACATGTCCAAGACGTTCGTGATAGCAAGGGAATATGACATTTCATAATTTACATGAGCACAACTCTTCTTGTTGAGAACCTAATAACTAATTACCAGTGATACCTTTACAAAAAAACTACAAAAAAGTGCTGTTCTTCTGTAGTTGGCTGAGCCTCTAGTGAGGAATGGGCGTCAGAGAGGATGTTTTTGTTTCAAACAGAAGCTTTAAGTTTCTGTAGCTGAATGCAAATGAATGCCTTTGAAGTGCGGCAATCTTAGGAAATTAAGAAACTCACCTCTCTTCTTCGCATGTACAAAACTGCAGAGCTGTAAAAGTTGCCCAAAAAAATAGAAGCCGTAGGAGCAAATGGCTTAAAGGCCTGTTTTGATAATGGTCAAAGACGACAAATGGCATCTTATTTCATCAACCGCTTAAGTCCAAGCTGGAAAAAAAAAAAAAAAAAAGTGGCTCCAGTTCTTTTTTTTTGTATTAAGAAGCATATTTTTTTGTTATTGAAGAGGAGCCTCTATCAGGGATGTGCAGGCAATTACACTAAATGCTCCCATGCATGAAATCCCAGCTGGTTGTTATTGATAAATTTCCAAACACCTCCAAAGACTTTTCAAATTACCTCACTCCCTTATTAAAACTTTACTCATGCATTTCATTTTTGTCTAACCTTCTCCACCCACCCTCAGCACCACCGCCGCCTCCTCCCATTCTCTCCATTTCTAAGAGTGTTTGTTTGATAATGAAGGGAGCAAGTGGAAAAGAAAAACAGGAAAATATGCTCAATAAAAGGAGAGGAGGGGGCCTTAGTGAGGAGATAATGGTTAAAAAAGAAAAAAAAAAAGGAGTGCAACAAGGAATGAAGGAGCTCTGGACATATGAACAAACAGCATCCATTTATCTCCCGCTGGTGTGCTGAAGGACAGGGCTTCATTAGTGGCAGGGAAGCTACAAACCAGGCATACTTTTGAGTCTTCTCAATATTCAAGCCACAGAGCTCTGCATTAACACAAGTCATTTCTCTTTACATGGCTGAATGAGATTCCCTTCAGATCCCACTGGAGGTCAAATAAATAAAAAAATCTCAAGTTGCTTTTCTGAAGAAAAAAAAAAATATATATATACTGAGGATAGATCTACTTATTTGAAGTGACAGCTTAATTTAACTGAGTGAAGCCGTACGAATAACATAAATGCAAATGAATAAGTAAAAGAAAGACTTAAATTATTTAATTCCACTCGAGCAAAACATCCTGCAGCATGCGAGGTGTGTTCAGACCTGTTAAAACTACCGTGGCCCCTCGTCTCGTTCTGTGCTCCAAACATAAAATTTTCACAATGAGAAAGGTGACAAAATGGTTTCATCACCTTTCAATAGGCCATTCATCTTGGTACAAATTTATCTTTCCCTGTTTCCAAACTCTGAAGACCGCTGATTGCAAGAGAACTATGCCATGATTTTAAACGACCATCTGACTTTTCCCAAATTTTGTTTGACATCCGTTGAAGAACAGACCACGGCACATGCTGTCTCTGCTCTTGAACCCATTTCGGCACCCTGCAGTGGACTGGCAGATAAGACAATCCCACCAATGAACACATTTGAATGTAAACACAGGCTTTTGTAAATAAAGACACTCTTCAAACTGTGAAGGGGCTTTATGGGAGCATAATTAATCGTCTCATGGGTCCAGAGATTAATGGCGAGAAAAAAATGAAATGCATTTGTTCACCCTGCCGGGAATGAATCTGTGCGAGAATGCCCCAGAAAAAAAAAAAATAAATTAAAGGCGCAATATGATTAAAATAACTGGCTCAGTGGATTGTTGGGCTCTTAAACATTTACAGCACGTAAATATTTATCTGCAAAGTCTTATGAGACACAAGGACCCCAGCCATCGAAATTACTTTAGAGAGTAGCACATTTCACCCTGATGGATGTGAACTTTTTTACCCTGAAAGCATAATAATGGCGTAGCTTTCATGTCAGAGCATTCGGTTGATGCAGCGAAATGCGACATAAAACAGGAAAGCCATTTTAAACACTTCATATATGTGTCACAAAGACATAGTGTGCTCACAAGGCCCTGCTAGTGATAAATTAGACATCCCTCCCATGTGCCCTCGTTGCAGTTCCTTAAGAAGCAGACATAAACTCACAGCTATAACGCAAATGCAGAGTAAGAGCCCCTCACCCTGATGTATAGACCACTGGAGGCCCTACATAACGCCTCAAACTGCGGCAGTGGGAGCAAGCCGTACTTTTGCCACTCAGTAACGGAGGGAGGCAGGCTGCCACTGACTTCTGTGTTTGCTAAAAGTGTTGATGGATTTGTATGCACCGTCTGTCTTGAGTCATGGTGTGGCATGACAAAGCACAGGTGAAAAGAGAGAGCGCTGACTCACAAAAAGCCGGGTCTCCTTTGATGCTGCAACAGTCACTGGCTGTCACCGAAGCAAAAAGATCTCTCTTCTTGCGGAGGGATGAGGGCAAGAAAACAGTGGGATTGTCAAGACATTTAAGGGTGCGCATGCATCTGTTGTGCACAATAAACTCAAACATAACAACCACAATAGGTTTTTTTTAACCTTAATTTACTGGCTGAGTTCACTAAGAACATATTCTCATTCATTGTGACAATGCAGGGGATCAGTAGCAGCGAGAACGGGAGTAGCACAGCTGCGTAGCTAGAGGCAGAAATTTATTTTTCCTACCAGAGGCAAAACACCTGTGGCTCTAATTACAGAACAGGATTTTCAGCTTTTGATGGTGAAGACAAGGACAATGTTTACTAATATTGCATTATTGATATTATATTGCACGCAGCACTGCGTTCCCAGCTTTATGAAGACACATTTCATAAACTTCTTTTGGCATTTGCCTATATCTTTAATCACTTTCCTTAGCCTGCCATATGAATTAAATATTATTTGCATTTGATAGTGAATCTGATTCCTACTTGACCTCCGTGACTCACTTTTTTTGGTACAGCTTAAAAAACTTGGTAGTAGCAAAGGTATGAAACTCTGAAAATGTTCAAATGAAAGGTTAAATTTGAAATTTTTGCTTAGTAACTACACTTTAGCTGATTTGTATGACTTATGATAAATATTTCTCATTTTTATTTTTTGGTGGATTTTTCAAATGACGGAGAATTACAAGGCTTAGAAATCCTTAACAGACCCTATCACAAACCGTAAAGCTTTGCAAGACAATTGCATGTCTTGCAGCTTTTTATCGCCTTACAGCCATAAGCATTAATGCCCTTTACTGGGTCTGGGATTTCATATCTCAGAACAACACAAAGTACTGCAGAAAATGATATATGTCTCTACTGTACTTGAAAGGAAATGCAAACATATGCATAAATACAGACATATGCAGCAGTGAAAGGAGGATCCTCACCCTTTAACATGAATTGACAGAATACACTTTGTTTTACACAGACCCAAATACCACATGTTGGTACTATACTTGATGTTGCTTGCTAAATGCATTTGCCTTTTGTCGTGGTGAACACTATCTTATGTTAACATCCCCCAAATGACCCGCCCACTTCAAAGAACACAGGGAAATTGAATGTCTGTGTGTGTCCTTGTGCCAGTGATTGAAGTTACAGCTGCTAATGTGTTGTTAATTTGCTCGGTTGGAAATAATTACACAGCACCACTTGTGATTGCATTGCCTGTTAAATTTGAAGGGCACAAGTGCAACCAGCAGATGCAATGGAGGATGTTTCCACATGTTCATGTACATGATTTCTGTGCCAACACCTTTCAGGATGAGGTCTATGCATCCTTTAGCACCACTTACTGTATTTTCCCCTGTTTTTGTGTGGTGTTGTGTGCAGAGGTTCTAGTTCATACCTGCAGGGCCACTAAAATATAGAGGTATATTTGCACCACAAAAACCATCATTAAAAAAAAAAACAAACAAAACATAAAGACTTTTGCTGAATGCTGTCGAAGAGCCACAATTGTATTTATTCAACCATAATCTACTTGATCTTTAGTTCAGTCTATTTAACAATCCTTAAAACACACCAGACATACTCATATGGTTTCTGACAGGTGAGTATAAGAACACAGTTAATCTCTCCATAATGGCGCCCAATAGTGGCAGCAAGACAAAATTTTGTCCTCAAAGTTGATGTGCTGGATACAGTGAAAATGAGCATCTGTAAGGATTTGAGCAAGTCTGACAAGAGCCAAATTGTGATGGGTGTTCCTGCTTCTGCAAAGTCATTACCGCACTTTAGGTGTGAAAGCTAACCCTTGTGGTGAGAGCAAACACCTGAACTACTGTAATGTAGTACTGTAGCTCAAACTGTAAATTGAAACACAAATCGAATAGTTGTCCAAAAAACATTGCATCTTAGTTTATTGCTTATAGGGCAACAGAACAATCAGGGTTAGGATGGTGCATATCATGACTCACATGCACATAAGTAATATGATACATATCTAGACAAACTGACCATCACCTGATTAATTGCAGACACAGATTAAAAAAAAAAAAAAACAGTTTGGCACATTAAAATTATTCAATGTCATACAATGCAGTTCAATTTACTGAAGGTAAACCAGGTGTGATGTGATTCAACAGCAAAGAAATAGTACATAATAAAACAGTTCTTGTGCACTTTTATAAAACTTTGCTAACAACTGACATGGCCTAGAGTAACAATATGGGGAATAGCAAAGGTTATGATGGGTTAACTAGTTGACAATGACGCAAAGTCAAATTTCTTTTAGGTTGTTCATACACATATAATGTTTTAATAACAACTGAAGGTAACGTAGTTACTTGATTGTGGTATAAAATGGTAATATATGTCTGGAAAATACTCCTGAGACTTAAAAACACTGAATACAAACACTCTTATCATGCAGCAGACATCTCCCATTAGGACAGAAATGTTTCATTGCAGGACAAAGGCAATCCCTCAGAACAGCTTGTATTGATTTGTAGTGACTTCTCTCTCATAAGGGGGACAAGTGAACCGGTGCTGGTACTATGCTCCCAAAAGCATAATGGAGCCATCAAATCCCCTCACTGTAGGGGTCATGAAGCAGCATGCAGATGTTACTTTAGTAACCATTCTTACAGAGATCATGTCCAGTTGGGATCTCTGTTTGACCAAGGCTGCTCTTATTAAAAACCTTAAATTTCTTTGCTCTTTAATCAGATTTTTGGAGAACTGGTTCAAATGTCTCTACATAGCTTTCATATACCTGACAATATAATATAGGGTGATTGTCGAACAGTCGGACATTCAGAGAAATATTCAACTACAAGTCAGCCATAATCCAAACAGACAAGATACCAGATACCTTTGAAGATTAAAGAGACATTTATAATGTTCTGGGACTGTGAATTGAATACTCTTTACCTTTGAAGCTTTATACTGTGTAACAAAGGCAGAAGTAAACGCCTTGTGCCTCCGTCTAAAGATTTAGTGATGCCCCCTGGGAAAGTGGCCTTCTTCAAAAGTGCTTCTAACTTAACCTGGGGAACGCCTCGTAGGGCAATAAAAAAAAAAAGGTTCAGCTGTGAAGATCAACATCCTGGTCACCTGGGAATTGTTAGATCATGCAAATAAGTATCTGCATGGGAATAAAGAAAACATCACAATTTTTTAGAATGCTACCTTTTTTTTCCATCAGGTTGTCTCTTACTCTTTTGTTATTTTTTTTCTCTCCTCTCTCATGACTGAATCCTAAGTATTTTAACTATTATTTGTCCATTTTTCTCTGGTGTTGATTTTGCCATGGATCAGAAATCAAATCACCAAATGGAACTCAGCTCCACTCCACTTCTGAAAAGTGTAGTCCTGTCATTTACTATGTTAGGCCTCGTCTGGAAAGAAAAACATTGTCAAGCTGAAATTGCTCACTTTTGTACTTCGCTCTGCCCCTTCTTAAGATAAAGACTCCAAAGTCAACTTGCCCTCCACTGATCACTTACTCTAAAACACTTTGCTGCTTCTTTCAACCCCACAAAAGACAGATAAAAGCCTGACCTATGGATTAAGTGTTGCACTGAGCCTAACTCTGCAAAGTGGAGATATTCACAATAAAAAAAAATCTACCATAGAAAGGGAGACACAAAGCACTAGTTATAACCACGTGATGATGCTATAAGTGCATATCTCTGAAAAATGCCAGTGGTTTCATCTGATAATCTGTTTGTGTGACCTGAAAAATATCCCAGAAACTAACAGATGGCATCAAGCATTTTGTGCACACTCAAGTTCCCATTGGGGGAGTAACGTATCGATTTCTGTGACCCAGACTGTCCTCAAGAGCCACTTGAGTTTAAACTTAGGCTGTTCAGGTTTCATCATGTCTAGCTGCTTACACAGTTGACTCATAAAAATTCTATTCTAAGTCCTTTGAGGCAAAGCTAATATATACAGAGATGTGTATTGGGAACAGGAACATAAATATACTACCTCTTGCCTTTTAGACAGTCACAACTGGACAGCTTTCCAAATCCTTTTGACCTGGGGAGATGGTTCAGGATTAACTTTAAGCAGAAACCAACAACAATTTCAAATAAAACTCGTACTGAAATTCATTCAGAAGATGCCAATCCTTAACCTGACAAGAAAAATCCCATAAGGCATAATGTTATGTAGGACAAGGCATTTATTAAAAATGGTTTAGAGGTGAGCATTAGCTGTACCTCAAAGTTTGCACACAAGGTCCCGCCTCTTGTTCGGCTTTCCACATGCCCACATTCAGCCATTAATGGTCAACGAAAAGCACCTTATGAATGTCACTGAGTTTTTAAATGTACCAGCTGATCAATTTTATTTCACGATTAACAATGGCAACCACAAGGAGCAAAAAACCCCTGCAATTTCACTGAGGAAGAAAGCAAAGTGGAAAGTCGGAAACTTTTGGTTGCCACAGTGACATAAAATAATGTTTACACACACAATTTTAAGAGGCTGATGGCACACTCCACACTTTTGCATGCATGGGTGTGATTATTATTAGAGCACACATCATCTGCTCTCTAGCGGTTTGGAAACAGGGATAGAAGATTAGGCTTGAGCAGGTAGCTACTGTCGTATCAGGTTGCAGTGGAATAGTGCAGTGGTACATCAGACCCTAATAGTTAGAATTTCACAAATTAGTTTTTCATGGATTCACCAAAAACCAGCCGTCACCATTAGCGTCTGTCTACTTGCATAGTTCTAAGTCCCGCTGACTGCAAGTGGTATTTTCTTTTAGCTTTTTGTTGTTTTATGTAATTCTACATCTGTCATTATTATACTTCTTTTTAAGAGGTCATGATTTACAAACAACTCTGGAGTGACAATTACATTTAAGTATCTGTTACCAAACTACACCTTTACTGTACTGTTTAGTATTTGCTTTTTTGTCCATTTTTCTTTTAGTGATGTGTTATGTTATAGTCTCTTATGTCTTTGTGTGGTATGTATGCTTAAATTCAAAATCTATAAATAATGCAGAAAAAAGGAAAAGAAAACCTTAATCAGTCTGCATGGTCAAACCATAACCCAAGTTCGGTGTGCATTTGAATCATAAAATATCCCAAATTATGTCATTTATAATCCAGCAGGTTCAGTATGTCTGTGAATTTCTAAAACCATTACCTAAGTTCGGTGTGTATTTGAATCATAAAATATCCCAAATTATGTCGTTAACAAGCCAACAGGTTCAGTATGTCTGTGAATTTCCAAAAACCTGTTGCGAATTTTATATCTGAGCCAATGAGATGGATTAAGAAACCTTTCAAAACTATGTACTAACAAATCTCTGACTGCGAGTTCACTACTGTTCATGACACTATAAACAAAGTACAGCTTCTTGGTGATTTAGGTTGCAGGGGCGGCTGTGGAAAATATGTTAACTGCATAAGCTTGCGAACGAAAAGAAATTTAGCCGTCACGACTCCAACTCCTCGTGAAAGCAAACAAAAGTTTTCTCCTGTCAAGCATGTGATGTTTCACAAGGTTTTAGATGTCAGAGTGTATCAGTTGACATATAATTATAAAACTATTCTGTCATCAAACTGTGTCATCTGCTCAGAATACTGTTGACAGAGAACGCTAAGTGACTGTGGAGACATGTCATATTTGCAGATCTTTATTTAACTGAAAGCTTCAAATGTGAAATCAGTGCATGACAGCTACTGGTTACATTTACAGTTCTCTTTTCAAAATGTGGGCTGTGTTATATCACAGCCCTGGGAGACTAATTAATTATTGTTGGGATGTAGGCAGAGGGATAGATCCAAGGGTGTTGCTCTTGCCTCCAGATAGATGACCTTTGTTTCTTTGCAGTGACCTGGCACAGTGTACAGACGCTTGTTATTCAAAGTCTGTGTCACAACCTACCCCCAGGGGTCATAAGCAATTTTTGAATATGTTGCCAAAATATCTATTAAAAAAAAAAAGAAAATTAGTCTAAGAAATACAATCCAAATTAAAACAATTGAATAGAGGTAAAAAAAAAAATGTCATAATCTCTGTGTATGAAGTTGGGCTAAAATGCAAGTTAAATGATGAAATAATTTTTAATACACAAATAACAAAAACAACTTAAAGGAACAATGAGGAACATAGAGGGAGCCAGGAAGTAACCAGGGACCAGGGACCAGGAAATGAGGTAAATGGAAGGAACCAATGAAGAGTCTTCTTCTTTTTTATTATGGGGGATCACAAACAACGCATACTGCCACCTACTGTACATGAGTGTGTAGTAATACTAATTTACATCCATTAAATTCTGTTTTTAAATTTTGTATTACAACGATTTATAAAGGGCTGCACAGTGGCACAGTTGGTAGAGCTGTTGCCTTGCAGCAAGAAGGTTCTGGGTTCGATTCCCGGCCCGGGGTCTTTCTGCACGGAGTTTGCATGTTCTCCCTGTGCATGCGTGGGTTCT